>CAUYQV010104228.1:0-54198 GCA_963574575.1 Galagoides demidoff | reverse complement strand
TGACTAGGCACACATTCTTCTCTCAGACTCAACTGTCTTGTCTTCCAAATGGAAGGAATAAAAGTGTTCATGTGAGGCTTATGAAGAATGCAATTGACATAGGGACTAACCCACGGGAAGGGGTGGGGGGCCTAGGCCACAGTGGGTGACTAGGCCATGGTAGGTGGGCTAGTTGTATTAATATGAATGCTGTTATTTTCCTATTATTATTTTCTTCTGAAAAGTAAGAAAGTTTCTTCCTACTCATTCTCAGCACTTACTACACTTATCTTTTTCTGACTGCATTCAGTTCTCTTTCTTACTGTATTCAATCCTTTTCCCTTCCTTTCCCGTGATAAGGCCACTCAGAGCAAACTTAAGCTTTGGAATGCTATCCTTGGGAGAACTTTTGAAATAATAGGGAAATATTAGCCTCTAGAAAAATCCTGGTGGATTTCCTGTTACACTAGTTAAAAATAATTTTAGATTATTTTAGTAATACTTTCATAGATGCTTCCCTTTATTCTGAGTCTCACTTCTTAATCTTTTGAGAATTCAGAAAAAAAGCTATAAAGGAAAATATGAGTACTTATCGTCTAAGTTAGGGTAAAGTTTCAGCATCTTAGAACAAGTGGTAATTATTAATATGACAAGAAGTTTTGAAACTGAGAGCACTATGGGTAAGAGTACACTATGTGTTTCTTATAACAATAATAATGAGTCGAAGTTAAATGATCAAGCATTTTGAAAACACATCACAGTAATTATTTTATTAAGTAGAGAGTAGTCAGTTTTTTAATGAAGTCTTTTAAAATAATGGTTGCATTTAACCCATTTATGCCAGAAGTTGAAATTTTTGGCATGACTTTTTGATAAGCTCCCATCATGGCAGTTTCTGCAGCAGCGACAAACTCTGTGCACCACACTGATAACATGTACCCTCAGGAGAAGACACGTATGAAAATCAGACCTCAGCAGTGACCTTGAGCAGTAGGATGTAAATAATTACCACCTCAATGCCATTCATTAACCAGTTAATTAACCTCTCTCCTTTCTCTTAAATGTTTGTTACTATACATATTTGATAAGTTGGTGTTGGGAAAACTTTTATTCTTGTTATTCTCCCAGGAACGTGTGAGAAATATTTTTTGTCTAGTCGAGGCACTCTCAGCTTGGCTGTTTTCCTAGACTCTCGATTCTACTTTAAGATACGCATGTATGTGTGCCACAAAGCAGAGGATATATTCCTTACAGATGCATTAAACTTGGGAGCTTATCAATAGTTTGGACTTGGAAGTACGGTAACTCTACCGGGAAAACTTTGCTTTGCCAAACCATTAATGCTCAAGGTTTATATGTGAAAGCCAACTGTGCTTAACCCACTCCCTCCTGCCATTTCCAGCTGAAGCTTGGAACATGCTCAAAGTCAGGAGCTAAGTGGAAGCAGGGATCTAGTGACTTAAGAGGCTGAAGAGATTTTCTCTGAGTCAAAATTTTTCTCCAGACTGTTGTGGGATTTAACACTAGAGTGTAGCATTTCAATCTTTGTTTAATACAGGGACTTTGAAGGTATCCACATCCTCTATCTTAGATCTTTTTCCTTTTTACCATCTATGACAATGAATTCTATCTGATGGTACCCCAGGCACGCTGCCTGATCAGCCTCCTCAAATAATGCTTGATGGTTTAGTTCTCTGGAGTTGGCATTCAGATCTGTTTCACATCAAAATGCATTGGTCTGACTTGCGTAATCCTCTGTAAGCTTGACTAGAGAGCTTGGTTTCTGTTCTTCTCCCTAGGATATTTTCTCTGTGTGTGAGGAGGTGGGGAATATAACTTATCTTACTTTGAAGATGAGAATTAGGGAAATATTGAGGAGACTGAATGACATTAGGAGGCAGAAATAAAAGAAAAATGATATAGAGAAATGGGGAAAATAAATGTAAACATAGAAAAGTATAAAAAGGGAAAGTAAAATGACTTCACTTCCGTGGTTAAATGTACATCAATTTAAAAATTCAGTTTGTTTGTAAAACACAGACACATCATAAAGTAGTGACAAATTCTGAGTAAATAAAAAGTATATGCCTCTCTTCCCTTCCCCCCTCGCCTATCCTTGTTCCCTTGGAGGGGTGAGCAAAATTAATGTTCTTTCACTCACCTGTTGGATTATCTTGGGCAAACCACTGAATTTTTTTTAAGTCTTAGTTTTCACATCTACTAAGATAGGGATAACACAAGTTACTTATCTCCTAGCATGGTTAAGAGACTTACAACCTGTCATTTGTATAAATGGATAGAGCATAAAATAAGAGCTCAATGAATATTGGATATTATTATTTTCCTAGCACATACAAAGGTACATATTTCATAACAAATGAAAGTGGTGTCACATTATGGATACTGTGATTTCAATTACCATTTTAAAACTAATGCTATGCTGAAAACATTAAAATATTATTTATATATGCATGATTTAAATGCATGCATATGATCACATCATAGTTAATGATGATTTTTAAGCTTTTTTTCTCTCTCTAGGCTTTCTCCATTCATATTCTTTGTCTTAAGAAAATCCACGTAAAGGCTTAGTATGTGTGTGCCTGTATTTTCCTTCATGCTCATATAGTCATAGACAAAACACACATGTATGTTAATATAGTTTTGTCAGGGCTCTGTAAAAATAAGAATATAATGTATAAATATATTTTGATAGTATTTTCAAATTATAAGATACCTTTCCCTGAGCCTTTCTTTATTAAGAGGGGCTGGAATACTTGAAATTTGAATTTATTGCAAACATCTTTGCTGCTGGAAGGTGCGGTAGGCAAGTATCCCAATGCCAGTCACTTTCCCTTTACTCGAGGGAATGTCTATAGTGAGGATTTCTAGGAACGTTCTTTCCTAATAAATGTAATCAATTTGGCTTTGTTGTTGTTGTTCTTCTTCTTCTTTCATCCTTCTTATGAAGGGGAAAGGAAATCTGAAATGGTAATGCCAGTTTGGGATTGTGATGAGGCAAATGTAAGGACAAAAAGCTGTATTGGTAGTGGTGACGTAATATAAACATAAGAGGCTGAGGGCTTGATAACATTTTCATTGGCTGAATTAGTGCCAGAAACTACCAGCCTCTGGATTTAAAAAGTAAACTCAGTTTGCTTAAGACACAATCATCCATGCCAGGAAGGCTCTGTTAACCAGCTTGATGAAAATATTTCAAATTGTATGTAAAACCAGCACCTTGTACCCCATGACTGCATTAAGGTACACAGCTATGATTTAATAAAAAAAAAAAAAAAAAAGACACAATCATCTGGTTTTCTCTTCTTTACAGTCACATACATTCTTTACATGCACACAAATTATTCTACATCCTGTCTTTGCCACCCAAATCTTGTCAAAGTTCTAATTGATTACTTACATGGCAACGTAGTATTTCTTTTTTTTTTTTTTTTTGGCCGGGCTGGGTTTGAACTCGCCACCTCTGGCATATGGAGGCAGCACCCTACCCTTTTGAGCCACAGGCGCTGCCCCGGCAATGTGGTATTTCGTGGTGTGGATGATGATAACTTAGACAGTCTTTCTCCAATCGGTTGATAGTTTTTATCCAGTCTTAGTTGTTTTTTTTTTTTTCTACTTTAAACAATATTTTATTAAACACCCTTAAAAATGTATCTTTATGCAGTGGACTTTTACTTTTGTGGAACAAATTCCTAGGGGTAGAAATGCTGAGTCAGGGATCTGTATCTATTTTTAAAATTTAATTTTAATAAAAATTTCTAGAATTTATTCCAGAAAAGCCAGTAACTACATTTTACCAGCCTTACCAGGCATGTGTAAGAATGACTTTTTTCTTCCCACATTTCCACCAGAAATAGTTTTTTTTTTTTTTTTTTTTCAGGTCAGATGTTCATACAATGATAACTCATTATAGGATTAGTTCACATTTTCATGACTACTATTGATTTTAAGTCTTTTACTATACTTTGTTAATTATTTAGATTTTTTCTTCTTCTTCTTTTTTTTTTTTTTAAGAGAGAGAGTTTCACTTTGTCGCCTCAGTAGAGTGCCGTCCAGAGAAGCTGGGACCACATGCGCCCGCCATAACTATTTTTTGTTGCAGTTTGGCTGGGGCCGGGTTTGAATCTGCCACCCTGGATATATGGGACCGGTGCCCTACTCACTGAGCCACAGGCACTGCCCTAGATGTTTTCTTCTGTCAGTCTGATTCATACTCTTATGTATTTTGCTCTTGGGAAGTTTCCTTGTACATTTAAGACAGATTAAACAATACGGTAGGTACTAAATTTCAGTCTTCAGTATTAGAATTTGTTAATAGTATCTGCTATGGTGAATGTTTGTATCCCCAAAACTTCATATGTTGAAACAGAATCTCCAAGGTGAGGGTATTTGAAGATGGGGTGTTTCAGAGGTGATTAAGTTCTATTAAGAATGGGATTAGTGTCCTTATTAAAGAGCATCTTCACCCTTTCCACCATGTGATTGCACAGTGAAAAGAGGGCCTCCTCTGAACTAGGAAGTGGGCCCTCACCAGACTCCAAAGCAGCCAGAATCTTGATTTTGGACTTTTCAGACTTTAGAACTGTAAGAAAAAAATTTCTTGAATTGTTGTTTATAAGTCACCTGGTCAATGGTATCTTGAGATAGCAAGCTGAATGGATAATGTTTTTTGCTATAAACATTTGAACTTTTATGTGGTTAAATATGCTTTTTAAAACACCTTATTGTCTTGTCCTAGATGAAAGAATCTGCTTTACTCTGACTGATATTATCATGAAGTCACCTAATTTTTCTTGCATGATTTATGTTTGTCTGCTCTATTTTTACTTTGTACTATGTAAGTTAGGGGTTCCTTTTGTCGTCATCCTGATGGATAGCCAATTGTGCCAACTCCATTAAAAAAAAATCCTTGATGCTTCTCATATGTTGTATCCTCATATATTCTGAAATACTACAGTGCTACCCGTATAAAATTCTTTAGAAGTATTGCCAGATTTTATTTTGTAAATATAATCAGAGATGTGATTAGTCTTTTTTACTATGTATGAGATTTGGGTATTAAATGTATGCTGGCATTATATAATAAACTTGGAATCTCCATCTTTGAATTCTTAATAAACTAGAGGAGTTTAAGTAACACTAATATTGTTTTTTCATTAAAGGTTAGATACATTTAGGTGTAATCCCTCCAAGTTCTGATTACTCTTTCAATGACCTTCTCAATGTATTCTATGACAATTGTCTGTCCAAAATTTATATTGCTTCTTGGGATAACCATGGTAATTTATATTTGGCTGGGAAATTATACATAGCCTCTAGGTTTTCACATGGATTGTCATATATTTGCCTATCATTTATTTCTCTTATAATCCTTTTTTAATTAAAAACGCTTTTAAATGTTATTATTTCTTTTTCCAGAGACAAGGTCTCACTTTATTGGTAGGTTGGACTGTAGTTGTGTGATCATAGGTCACTAAAGCCCCAGATTTCTGGGCTCAAGAGATACTCCCACTTTGGCCTCCCAAGCATGAGCCACCACACTTTGCCTACTTATAATCTTTTGGGTTGTATTTTTTATATCTCTCCTGTGCCTTTGTTTAAATTTTCCTTTTAATTCCTAATCATTTATGTCTGGGTGCATGTATATTTATTCTACCGCCCCCATGAGATTAGTTTATTTATTTATTTATTTTTTAGAGACAGAGTCTTACTTTGTCACCTTGGTTGCATGTTGTGGCATCACACAGCTCACAGCAACCTGAAACTCCTGGGCTTAGGCGATTCTCTTGCCTCAGCCTCCTGAGTAGCTGGGACTATAAGCACCTGCCACAATGCCGGGCTATTTTTTTGTTGCAGTTTGGCCAGGGGCGGGTTTGAACTCTCCACCCTCGTTATATGAGGCTGGCACCCTACCCACTGAGCCACAGGTGCCTTTTCCTACAAATTTTTGTTCTTATTTGCCTCAAGTGTTTTCCTTATGAATGTCACCTTTTTAGTTTATATTATTTTATTTTATAGTTAGTTTTATACTTATAAAAGATGAATTCTATTCTTTTATTTCATACCTTTATTCTTTAGTGATGAATGCATTAAAGATAATTATTTTCTTTTCAGTAGAGTTTTCAATTCATCATCTAGATTTTAGTGTAATGTTACTTTTTTTTAGTTTGTAATATTCTTTTCATCTAAGAGTCAGTCAGGAATTTCTTATGATATTAATTATCAAAATATATAGCCCATGACATATATGTTATTTATTTAATTACATAATTATTTTGAAATTTTAAAGGTTTACTTTGAGGAAAACACAATTTTTTTTTTTTACTTTTATTTTTCCCTGGCCCCCAACACAAATTTTATTTTTAAAAAATATTGTATAGGAAATAAAAATATATTCCTATTTAAATCCACATCAAGGGATATAAGGTATTCTGTATGATCTCTTATAACCATTATTACTCATGGATTAAACTGTATTTAGGTGTAAGTTATGTACAATAAGTTGCATATATTTCTTTTCTTTTCTTTTTTTTGGGGGGGGGAGACAAAGTCTTACAATGTTACCCTTAGTAGAGTACTATGGTGTCATATCTCACAGCAACCTCAAACTCTTGGGCTTAATCAACTCTCTCGCTTCAGCCTCCCAAGTAGCTGTGTCTACAGGCACCCACTACAATGCCCAGCTATTTTTTGTTGTGGTTATCATTGTTGATTTTAACTGGCCAGGGCTGGGTTCAAATCTGCCCTATGCACTGAGCTATGAGCACCACCCAGTTGCATAAATTTCAATGTGGAGTTTTGTGAATTTTGACAGATATAAACCACCCCCCACCACAATTGAGATACTGATCATTTCCTGCACTCCCAAAAGGTCCCATCCACAATTATTAACCTTCTTTCTGTCATAAAATTGTATGTAAAAAGACTTTTTATATAAATGGAATCCTGGGGTATGCATTCCTTTAAAATTTAGATTCTTTTATGTGGAATAATAAATTTGAGATTCATTCATACTGTTTATTACCTGTGCCATGTTGCCGTAAGGGTGTTGCCATTAGGGTCTCACGGAAAAGCCATGTCACAGAGAATAAGCACACTTATTGAAATTGTGTTTTAAATAAAGGTGACCATCTGCTCGCTCAGGCAAAATGGCGAGCCTTCTTTATTTGCTATTTGGTTTATATAGGCAATCTTGTGCATGTGCACTATACGGCAACAACCTCATTAACATTCATTACAATCCCTCTGCACATGTGCATTGGACAACAATGACTTTATTAATCCATTTAAACATCTTATGACCACCCTCCCTGTAAGTAGCTCCTCCCTGGTGATCTGATAATCCACCCAACATACACCTTTAAGCATAACCCTTTCAGCATAACCTGGTTTGACATAACTTAATGAAGAACATGTTGTCTGTTATTACTTTCTTTGATCTTATCTGATGAAGCCTGAGGCTACTGGGGAAAGATGATTTGAATATCCGTTCTACTGACCATGCCATTTGGAGGCAGGTACTTCGAATCTTTAAGCAAAGCATAGAGAAACTTCTTGAGCATATAGGAATTTGTGTGCAAACCTCTTCTCCCATGTAGGCCTTAAGTCAGGGGGTTTTTGCTGGAAACTTTTATAAGGAATTCTCAGGCTGAACTTCTCAAAATCCTTTCATGAGCCCAGGTTTTATCAGTGCAATAGATACCTGTATGCATTGGGTAAATTCCTCTTCTCTTGAGGTCCCCTAGCACATTTCTATTCCCAGACCCATCAGCAAGTGAACTTTGTCACTTACAACAGACCAGAAAAGGTTCCATTCCTGGACCCATCAGCAAGTGACTTTTGTCACTCACCATAGATTAGGAAAGGTTACTGATGGGTATCTGGCCAATTTTTCAAAGGGTGTTTTCATTGGCCCTATATAGTCAACCTTAATTCCTTAACACTGTCTCGAAATGCTATTCCAGTCAAAGCCTTGGTCATCATGTTAGGCTCGCAGCTAACCTGGCCACATGGGATTCTGCCTCAGTTTCTTACAAGTATGCCTGCACAGTCTTTTCACTGCTCTCTCTCAGCTTTTTTGGCCAGAGGCATATAGGTGTTTTGCCTATATGCCAGTTGCTTTTACTGTTGAAGAATGTTCCATTGTATAGAAATTTGACATTTTATCTACTCATTTGTTCGAAGATATCTTAGTTTTATCCAGTTTTTAGCAATAACAAATCAACTGACTATGAGCATTAATGTACAATGTTTAGTGTGAGCATATTTTCATTGCAGTTAGGTAAATATCAAGGACTAAAATGACTGGGCTCTGTGGTACATTTACATTTAACTTTTTTTTTTTTTTTGAGACAGAGCCTCAAGCTGTCCCCCTGGGTAGAGTGCTGTGGCATCACAGCTCACAGGAACTTCCAGCTCCTGGGCTCAAGTGAGTCTCCTACCTCCACCTCCCAAGTAGCTGGGACCACAGGCACCCGCCACAATGCCTGGCTATTTTTTTTTGGTTGCAGCCATCATTGTTGTTTGGTGGGCCCCAGCTGGATTCGAACCCACAACCTTAGGTGTGTGTGGCTGGCACCTTAGCCACCTGAGCCACAGGCGCCAAGCCTACATTTAACTTTTTAGGAGACTGCCAAACTGACATCCAAAGTGGTTGCACCATGCTGACCAGCTGTTATAAGACTTCCATTTGTCCACTTTCTTAACCAGCATGTAATATATTATCTGACTTTTTAGCTAATCTAATGGCTATGTATTAATATTTTTATATCAACTGCCACTTCTTTGATGACCAATGATATTAGACTTTTCTATGTATTTTTTGAACATTACCATATATTCTTTTGGGAAACAGGTGTTTACAATATTTGCCCATGTATTATTGGGTTGTTTTTTGTTTTACCAGAATACAAGTTCTTTCTCTGTATTCTTGTTACAAGTCTTTTGCCTGATATATGTATAGAAAGTATATTCTCCTAGTCTGTGGATTCACTTTTTATTTCCTTAATGGTGAATTTCAAAGAAAAAAATGTTTCTACTTTGGATAAAGCCTCGACTGTAATTTGATTTTTTTAAGACATTGTATATTTTGTGTTTTATCTAAGAAATCTTTACCTAACCAAAGTTAGTACAGGTTTTCTTCAGGGTTTATTTTTAGCAGTCTCCCATTTTTAGTTTTCTTAGTTCTGCAATCGATTTTGAGTTAACAGCTTATATGGTGTCTTTTGATTTTTGTCAAAAAAGCACCACTTTCAGATTCTCCATGCCAAAAATTTCCAATCAGAGCATACTTAATGCCTCTCCTTCTTTCCACTATAAGGCTCTTAAACTCCCTTGCCTGCCTTCAAGTTTCTGCCAGATTCAGGTAGTGGTGCTGACTCCCTTGGCTATAGTAAGACCTGAGTAAATAGATTTTGCTTATTCATCTGGGTGGTCCTCACTTATTTTCACATATTTAAAATAAGATAGGATAGGTCTTACAACTTTGTTGTTAGAATTTTCACTAATTATCCCAAAGGATTTACATTACATTTCTGTATAAATTTTAAAATCAGCTTTACAACTTCGATGGAAACCATGTTGGAATTTTCTTTAGGAATGCATTAGATTTATAGGTCTTCTGTTTTTTGTTTTATTTTTGCCTTGTCTTTTCTTTATGGAGCTTCTTTCATTTGTATCTTAAATCTCTCACAGTCATCATCCTCCAATTCATTTTCATCCTTTTTTGCCTTGTGATTTTTACCATTCTATGAATTTTTTCATACTTTGAAAAGTTTTTTTATTTTACAGACCACTAATTCAGGTCTCAGCAGCGATCTTAAACATCCTCTCCCTTATTTAATGGACTAAGTAGTTTTGCTGGAAACCATATCTTATTTCTGGGGAGTTTTGAGGGGGGGGGTTGGAAATAGAAGGTGGAGGAAGTATATACAGATGTCTGTAAGATCTCTTATTATTTTTCTTTTCAAATTTTCATATGTTTCTCAAGCATATATTAAAGACTGGTTTTTGATTGCCCTACCTCTCTCTCTCTGGCTTCTATGCTGCTTTGAGCATTGTTAATCTGGAGTACAGCTCTCTACTCCTGTCTCCTATACTCACCCAGCCTTTAGGGTAGGAGCACCTCACTCACCTTTTAAAGATTGTCCCAGATCTGTGGGAACCATGGGGATCTGGCACTCACTGGGGCTACTATTCATCCACAGATATCGACAGGCCAACAACTATTGCCAAGACCCACATTTTGGTTAACATCCTTGACCTGCTTTCTGACAGCTGGTCTTGCTTTTTAAATGTCTTCCTAGTCCACAGCCAAGAAAGCACCTGCCAGATTCTTTTTCCTAGGACTCCTACAAATTTGCACTTGGATGCCAGAGATCGTAGGCTTTGATTTAAAGGAAATGAAAAGATTTGAATTGAGATGGAAGGAGTCACAGAATTGTGTTCAAGTCACCATTTTTCTGGTATAGCTATTTTCCTGGGGTATCTTCCCAATTCAGTACTTAGAGAAATATCTCCTTTTAAGTGCTTCAGAGAAACAGAGTCAATTTTAGATTAGAATGTAACATACAGGTCATCTAGCCCAATGCCTCCTCTTATGGATGAGTCCATTTCCTGTAAGGCATCTTTGACCGGTAGGCTCTGTTTAATTTCCAGGGATTGTAAGCTGGCTACCTCGTTAGAGCATCCTTTCTCAAACCACCCTCAACTCTGACTGTCTCAAGTTTATATTGTATTTATTTCTTTCGCTTGCAACTCTGCAAATGTTACCTACACCTTATGGACAGTTGGATAGTCTCCCCCCTCCCCTTGGTCATTTTCCTGCTCACAGAATTTGCTATAAGTTTAAGAGGAGGAAAAGTACATAAAATAATCAGCTTTCTAACTCCAGGATTCTCTTTGATAAGTTTTTTTTTTTTTAAAGAAGATTGAAGTAACTTATTTAAATGAGGATTTTAGATACATCTTTTCTTACATCGACCCACTATATTGTTTTTTTCCTCTTTACTTAAAGTACCACTTTTTTTTTCCTCCAACATGGAAATGAGCTTCATAGTTTTGTTCTAATTATGAAAATGATTCAAGATTATTGGGGAAAATTGAAAATAGAAAAAAATATTATAAGAAACTAAAGAAAACCCTACCAATCTCAGCATTCCTAAATGACCCTTCCCCAAATATTTCTCTGGGTGCTTATAATTTTACTTTGGTATTAGCATATTGTGCATGTTTTATAATTTTCCCCTTTTGTTTAACAAGATTCCTTGAATTAGTCAGTCTGTAGTTTTTTCAGTGTCTATATATGATTCCTTGTATGCATGAGCTATGATGTATTTACTTGATGATTTGAGTAATGGTAGATGTGTTTGGTTGGTCATTTACTCTAGAGGAACAAATAATGCTTCTCTGAAGTTTTCTATTCACTTATCTGATTGTCCCATTAAACTGCTGACATTGAGAAGCACCACATCATAGCGTAAATCCATTTAAAATGTTCACACATATTGCCAGACTTTCCTTCAGAAAAGTAATACTAATTTATATGTTCAACACAGGGACACAGGGCACTGTTGATCTATTTCAGCCTTGTCAATTAGAACACTGACAAATTATGTTTTCTTAAAATCTTGCATTATTTTTTCTAACTATTATAGTTTTATATCCTTTTAGATAAACCTTAGAAGAGCTTTATTAAGTTCTGAAAAAATCTTAATAGGGATTAATACAATGTACTAGGGGTTATTCTGCGTTCTCGAAAGGTCTTGCAACCTTTCAAATTCTATTTCTGGTTATTTTTCTATATGCTGTAGTTGCTATTGTGAATAGAGGTTTTATTAATATTTTAAATATTTTTTTGGTGAAAAAAATATCTTTCTTATAATTCTAAAAACTAATATGTACCTTTGTAGAAAACTTGGGAAATAGGGAACAAACATGAAGAAGAAGAAGAAGAAAACTGCCTATAATCACCTTAATTAAAGAAAAATCTTAGTCATTGTTTTGATATCTTTTATTCTGGTCTAGTTTCTTCCTTATATATCTATAGATAACTTTATTTTCTACTTTTTAATTTTATAGTAGAACACAAGTATTTCCCTTTCACTCTCATAAACTTTTTGGAGACATCTTTAATTTCTATAATCCTTCTCATCAAATAAATAAACATAAGGCACATCATGTCTTATGTTATCCTCTCAGTGTTCAATAGATGAATCTTATTCCTTAATCTTAAAGACCAAGTTTTACATTTTATTTTGCACCGATTCCAAGGCAATTAATGCTAGAATAAATTCATAATAAGAACTATATTCTATAAATTATAGTAAAAGATTTTTGACTTTGCCATCAGTTTCAGTAATAACAGGGTATATAGTCTCTAATAAGTTAGCTCTTCTCTTTGGGCTTTAGTTATCTTATTTATAAAAAAGAAAGATTGGTAATTTCTTCTTCTCCTGCTCTCTATTTTTCTGTTAACAACATTGTTTATATTTCTTGAGTATTTAAAACATGCAGCCTGGGTGGCACCTGTGGCTCAGTGGGTAGGGCGCTGCCCCATATATCGAGGGTGGAGGGTTCCAACCTGGTCTCAGCCAAACTGCAACAAAAAAATAGCTCACCGTTGTGTTAGGCACCTGCAGTCCCAGCTACTCGGGAGGCTGAGGCAAGAGAATCACTTAAGCCCAGGAGTTGGAGGTTGCTGTGAGCTGTGACACCTCAGCACCCTACTGAGGGTGATAACGTGAGACTCTGTCTCTATAAAAGAAAAAAAAAATGCAGCCTTGTGTTATGTGTATTACTTAATACTAGTTATTATTAACCACAAACAGATAAGGAGAGGGATGTCCAGAAAGTCTGTGGTTATACAGCCAATGTGGTAGAAACCAAACATGAATTTATCTGTTTTAGAAAGTCATATTCCTAATTATGATAAGCTGTTGTGATTGCCTAAGTCCCTTCCGATCCTAATGTTTTAGTAACTAGTGACCCTAAATTAGATCTCTTGTAACACTTTGTCCTGTTTCTGTGGTTGACAGGAATGGATGAGAAGTAAATAACAATGCTTTAACTCTAATTTTGGTTTACTATTACCAAGTGACACTTATTTTATTATCAGCGTTTACTCTATGGACAGCAGCAATTGTTCTGTCAGGCCACTGGATTCTGAGAGGACCCATGAAGAAGAATAAATTGCCTCATGATGTTCCCCCCAGGATAGAGATTTTCGACTGTAAGGTTTACGGAAGAGAATATTTTTCCTCCATGTACTTGGATTTTTTAAAACTTGGTAAGCCAATTAAACTGAAAAAAGAACAATTAGCAAGCGCAAAGGCATATGTATTTTTATTGATGCTAGTATTTTTAATTTTAACTACATGAGAACTTTGCAAAAAAGAAGTCAAAAACCAAAGAGGCAGTTACACTCTGGGGCCTGTACATCATTTGATCAAAGGGTGATAAATTATGGAGAAGAATTATATAAAGGAAAGGAGTTGGGTTTCTGGGGCAATAAAATATGGTAAGGTGAGTAAGAAACATATGGAGGAAACTAATGGTGGGTAAAAGTTATTTAGTAATATGTGTTTATACAGACTCATTTTGGTACTATCTCTGCCACCTATAATAAAGGTGGTTCTCCTCTTTCTGGTATAGAAGAAAAGGGAAATTTACGCCATGCTTTTAGGCCAATATTCTTAATTGGTTTCAGCTCAGAATAATCCTTATGCCAAAGAAGGATATTTGGGAGGGACATGTTCTGATTCTCTTTAGAGATAACATAGAATCCTAGTACCTAAACGTGGGGAAAACTTTAATAGTTTGTTCCACCTAGCTTTTCATTTGATGTTGGGTTCTCCCCAAACCAATCACCTCTTTACCTATTCTTTTTGTTCTACATTTTCTTGGTTCTTTCCTCTTTATCTTGTTCTTTGTTCCCATTTACCTCCCTCATTATGATCTCCCTTCTTTTCTCTTTAATACGTAGCAAATGCATCCAGCTCTCAAATACATCTTATCACCACTTAGCTGGTTGTCTTCTAAGCCCTTGGAAAGAATGGTTGATATCACTTATCTTTCTATTGTTTTTCTGTCAGGCAGCTCTGCCTGAGAGCCCAGCTACATTTTACAATATTAATGATGCGCTGTAAGAACCTAACATAACATTTTATAACCCTATAACAAATCTTATTATCAGATGACAATGAGGTACAGTACATTAAATATTCATCATCTTTGGTTTACTTTAAAACTTTACCAGGGGATAAGGCACAGAGGCTGCTTCAGACTAATTACTGTTCTAAATATATAGCTTGGTTTTCAATATTTAATGGGGGCCTCATAAAACTGTGATTGAAAACAATGCGGTGTATCAATCAGTTGCCCTGCTGACATGCACCATGAAGAAAATACCCTGTTATTTTATCAATGATGCTGTTATATTTCTGCGGTGGTGGCAGCACTATCTCAGAAGGCACATAGTTGTTCACCCAGTAGTCTTTTAGAACCTCTCATGTTACTCAAGTTGAAGGTTTTACTTTTTGTCAGCAGCCTGGATAGTAAAAGGCAGAGAATCTGTCTTTAGCATCTGTGGAGTCGTCTTTTTCCAGCATATTTATCTTCCAGATGATTTGATATTGCTAAGTAGTGTTCACCTATAGGCTGGGTTGTGTAAGAAGGAAAAGAAAAACAATATTGTAATCACCACTGCCCAGCGTTACCAGTTGACTGTATAGGTAGGTATGAGGTGGGGGAAACAGTGCCTTGGTTCAAGTCTCAGGTTGATTGTTTACTTATTATGTTCCCTCTTATGTTCTCTCAGGGGTGTTATTTTTGTCACTCTGTCAGGTAAGATGGACAACTGTAAAAGTCCAGGGCAGTTGTCATTACCGATTTTTAACCAATCTTCTGATGATACTCAGCTATAGTTCTCAAAGTTATTACCTGCTGAGGGGAAGAGAACAAGAACTAGGAAAGCTCTTTTGAGGCTGAGATTGAATCCTCTGCATATTCTAGGAAGTCTCAAACCTTGAACTTATTTTAAGGTATTCCTGGAATCATGATTAGATTACAGTATATGTGTTTATTAGGTAAGTTCCCTGTTGAAGCTGTGCCCTGTACCCAGGAGGTGTCCCATTTGCCCTTACATTGTGTCTGTTAGTTAGAAGCACACCAAAAAACAATTTTAGAATATAATGTGCAATACAGCCAAAGATTTAGGCATATGAGAAAATTAGATTCCATGAATAAAAATCAGCAAAGAGAGCATTAAAAAATCCCATAAAGACTTCAGATATTTACATTCAGCTATGAGACAGATCTGAAAACAACGTTGATGGCTATGTTTAAAGAAATGTAATGCTAAGTTGAAGTTATTTGCAAAAAATAAGATGTTGTAGAAAGTGACTTAGTGAGTTTTAAAATGAACCAAATGGAATCTCTAGACCCAACTAATTTTCAAATTAACGAGAAATTTATTTTTGAAATAAAATGGCTGAAATTGAAAACTAAGGGGGAAGGGGTTAATGGCAGATTAGGTATGATTGATAATAAAGTTGATGAACTGGAAGATTGAGCAGAAGAAATTACTCATAGTATGATGAGAATAAAAGAGATGGAAAACACAGAAGGAAAGGTAAGAGACAGATACTTTGAGAGGACTTAACCTATGTCTAACTGGAATTTCAGAAGAAGGAAAGCAGGTGAAATGGGAATTGGGGGAAATCTTATAAAGAATATTGTGGTGTTCTTAAAATTTGTCTGCAAATTGAATCAAGTGTCATATAAAACAGATGAAACCATTATATAGTATACAAAAAATTACTTAGGGAACTTTAGGTTGTATTTAACATTAAATAAGCATATAATCATTTCAGTAAATATAGAAAAAAATTCTGCTAAAATTTAATATCCATTTATAATAAAATTTCTTACCAAATGAAGGGGGACTTTTAAAATTTGATAAATAGTATCTATTAATACAAAAAACTCATAGCAAACATGTTTGCTGGTGACATACTGAAACTTTCCTTTAATGCTGGATATAGATGAGGCTAACCCCTGTAAACATTATATTCTTCACAGAGGTGGGGTTCCTGACCAGTAAGATCAGGGGGAAAAGGCATAAGGAAAGGAAGAAGGAAAATGTTATTATTTTTAGATAATATAGGAAATTTAAAATCTATAGCAACCTATCAGGGACAATAAACAAACTTAGCAGGGCTGCTGGAAATGAACCCAATATACTATAATACTCTACCATAATGTTTAAAGTAGGCTCCAAAATTCAGTCAGTAAAATGTGACTGTTCATTTCTGGTGAGGTTATTGTAAAGTAAATATTTTAGGCTATCTGTGTTGATGTGCAAAGTTTAAAAGTAAAGATGAAATTTATGCTGTACCCAATGAATGTACAATGACACCCTCCCCCAAATTCCATATGATTCCAAAGCAAAACCAGTTTCCTTTCTAACTGTTACCCTCCTGCCTTTCAAGGAGAACTTTAGCCTCCATACCTGTGGCTAAATGGAGACCAGAGGACTCAAACACCAATTGCTTTATATCCAACTTGGCTTCATGGCAGAGCATGTTATCAAAGAGTTTTACTGTAAAAATTCAGTTGGATTTCCATAAAGCATAAGCAAGCAGACAATGAAATTAAAGAAAACATACCATCATAGGCACAAATACATATAATCTCAAGTACCTGGGAATGAATCTAACAAAAGATATGCAAAACCTCTTTGGGGAAGACTATAGTGTTGTAGTTAGGGGCAAGATTCCAAACAAGGAGGTTAAGGCAAGTCAGCTAATTAAGAGGGTTGGATGTGCAGGACCACACAGAGACAGCTATAATTGTTGTGCTTGTACCGTCTGCCAAAATTCTGGTACCCAGTGTGTGACCAGCCTGGAGGACAGATGTGAGCTGAAAGGCCACACTTGGCCAATGAAGTCCAGCCAGAAGGAAAGGTCTGGATGTCAGCCAGGCGTTGACACATACAGATGCTTAATCAGATGGCACCCACACAGGGAGGGCCCAGAAATGCCAGCATTACCCAGCACCTGATTCCACATCTTCAGAGGCTCTAGGCAAGGAAAGGGCCACCTTAGAACTCTCTGTCATGATCACTCTTCTGAAATGAGTTTTTTTAGACATTATCCTGAGGCCAAGTCTGTGAGATTAAAATAATTGATATTCAGTCCCAACTGCATTCCAACTGCACTGATGCGGGACCTGAAATAGTAAATCAAGGGCCAGAGAAGCAAGTACAGTCTGGTTTGTGTGGGGCCAGAGGTGGCCCTTAGAGTGTGAGTCTCCCTCCATACAGCCAGATTATGCCACCTCCAGTATTCTGAGGAGTTATGTTGCATTTGGGGAAAAAAATGTTTCTCAGCACTCCAGACTGGGAAATCAATTACAACTACAAAACCCAAGAGCTTTAGGGAGGAAATTTCGGAGCTAAGCCAAATAAAAGTAAGACAAAAGACAAGAAAAAAATCATTGCTAATGTTGGTAAATTTAGGACTCTTGGGCTTTGTGAAACCTCCTTGTCACATTGAATTATTAACAAATTTAGAGCAAAATTGCTTTAAACCAGACATACAAACAAGTAAGCAAGTAAACACAGAACTATTCTGTGTTTTTCTTCATTTACACAAATTTTAAACTGACACTTTGGTTAGCAGAAGGAGGTTAGCACTATTTACAACATAGAATGGGCTGTTTTGAAAAGCATTTGGTGCTAGTCACTGGGCACAGTCATGTTGAAATGAGATGACTGGTATCCTGGGATTTTAGGCAAAGGACTCACATCCTAGCATTAAAATAAAAAATGTTCATGTTTCTTTCTAACACTGTGGTTGGGTCTCCTGTTTTATAGATGAGGAACCAGAGGCAAATAGAGGAAGGGGACTTAGCTGGGGTCATCCAGGGATTGAGAGCCAGACCAGAACTGTTTTCATCTAATGTCAAGTGATCGACACACACACACTCTCTCTCTTTCTTGGAAAAGAAGCTTCAGAAACAACCTCAAATCTTACCTTGGGAATTCTGAAAGGAAGAGGTCCAGATAATTTAGATAATTCATTCTAAAATTATCAAGAAACTTGAAACCAAACCACAGAATCCTAACCCACTTAAAATGATAAAGAACTGTCTCAAATAATGGCATAGTTAGAATATGTGGACACATCTTGAAAGAGTTCTAAAAATTTAAGATGTTTGATTCCATTGAAAATTTCCTAAATACTTTGGATTAAATATTAAAGCAAAAACAGAAATGTCTATTCTTCATGCCTGCGCTGTTTTAATCTCATAACTCTGTTTCAACTACCTTTGGCAATGAATCACTGAATAGGGCATTCCAAGGGTATTTCTAATATCCTTTAATTAAAACTCAGAAGGTTTGTATGATGTAATATTTAGGAAACTATTTACAGATATTCCTTTGCCAAGAAGCCCTGCTTTGGAGATATGCAATCGTGTCCCTGAATATTACCTGCTGTCCTATCTGATAAGATATCTGTCTTCCACTACGGTTGAACTTGTGTACTAGTCCTGGTTCGTCTAAAGCAAAGCCTGAGACAAAGGCTTCTATGAATGTAACTTATTTGGGATGTGTTTCAGATATTAAGTATGATGATTAGGGTGCCTGGGTACTGTGGATTCAACATTGTGTCTTCTCCAAATTCATATGTTGAAGCCTCATCTCCAATGTGATGGCATTAGGAGGTGAGACCTTTAAGGGGTAATTAGGTCACAAGAGAGGGTCATCATGTCATCTTCATGAGTAGGATTAGTACCACTATAAGAGGAGACATGACAGAGCTCACTTTCTCTCTCTCTCTGTGCCATGTGAAGATTCAAGAAGTCGGACATGACCCTCACTAGATGCTGGATCTGCCAGCATCTTATCTTAGAATTCCCAGTCTCCACAACTGTGGGAAATAAATACATGTTGAAGCCACCCAGTTGCTGGTATTTTTGTTAGAGAAATACTGAGCTGACCAAGACCCTGAGGAAGAAAGAGAAATATGGGGATATGTTATCAAATTGACCGTCATTACAGGAGATGGTTGCTTAATATTGTATGTAACCATATAAAATTATCTCCTAAGTGTGCACTTGGAAGAGGGAATAAAGAGGGCACATTTATTCTTCATCATTACCCTTTACAGCAAAGGGTTATCCTGGGGAATAGCCCTTGGACTCCTGCACTGCATGTGTGAATGCCAAGCCCCAGAGAAGAACCTGCCCAAAGCTGGTTGAAGCCTGCATAGAACCGACTGCCGCCAGGAGGATTCACAATGTTCCATGTGTGATGTGCACTAGACATTCCTTTAGAGCAGTGGTTTTCAACCTTCCTAATGCTGCAATGTATATTCATTGTTACAAAGGGGTTGCAACCCACAAGTTGAAAACTGCTGCTTTAGAGCTTACGTTAAGCCCTACTACTATGCGCTCCTGCCTGACTTCATCACTCCACTGTCTGCCTTCTTGGCACAAACCACACTCTCTTGGATGTCTACTTCTTTCCTGTATATTTTTTATTTCATAGATTCATAGCCTGGTGCCAGTGTGGTCAAGTGTGTGCTTGAAATCTGGGGCCTTCTCTATGCCTCAGTTTTTCTACTTGTACAATGATGGGATTGGATTAAGCCCAGGGCTAGAAAGTCAGATGTCAGTAGGGATCAGACAGGTGAATTTAAGGGAGCCCACATTTGTTTCAGAATGGTGTCTGTCCTAAGTTGTTTTCTTTCTATAAACATATGCTATGTTCGGATGACAAACACATAGAAATTTCCCTTATGCAGGAAAAGAAAATTCTCTTTCTTGAAAAAACCGAGCTCCTCTGGTCTATTTCATAGTCTCCTGCTTTTGATAGCAGCACACACAGAGACGGCTGCCGCACAGTCTCCCTAGTAAGTGATGGCTCCCCTAGGGCCTCAATGTTGAGAATTCAGATGTCAACAAGGGCCATGGGAAATCATCGCAGGGGGTGTCTGATACTCAGATTATTGCCAGTGAAACCAGTGTTATCAAAAGCTTCAGATTTTTTGGTCAGAAGCCAAAAATCTAGATGTATATTCCTAATTTCTCAATTTGGAAATATGGATATCTCCTTGAAATTAACCTTGAATACTACATATGCCAACAAAACTCTTCTTGGGGCTTGTTATGATTTGTAGGTCAATAGTTTGCCAAATTGGAATAAAAAATTCCTAAAAGTTTTTCCAGAGTATATATGCTGTTTCATACTTGTGACTGCTAAGAACCTCTTTTCCTACACACTCACCTCCTGGTCTGCATTTAGCCAGTCTCAGGAATCCTTATTTGGAACCACAATTCTATTACAATCCTTAGCCGACAACAGGGCCTTACTCCCAGCTTGTAAGCAGGTCTCTGGCAAGACCAGTTCTATGGCCTCCAGTACTAAGAATCTCTGAGGTCCAAAAAGAATTGGCCATGAAATTAGACATCATTTTTCTACCTAAGTATGATAAGTTTGAGCCAAAATAAAAAGCATCAGAAATTATGGAAAACCTAACTCATAGCTGTTGCTCAGAGCAGAGGATGTGTTACTGTAATGCCGGAGTAAATTGTACTGTCTGGTGGTGAGCGCTGAGCTACCAGAGGAACGGACACTAATCTGCTTCACATGGGGTCTTTTTGCCCTTGCCACCTTGGTCACCTGTGTCTCCAGCAATTTATCTGACGGTCATATCACTTCGTACCTTGGGAGGACTATAGCATTCTGAGACTATGAACACCTATATAATTCATAAGTGTGTGAAGGGGACACGAGACACCTTCTTCCCTTTTATATTTGTTTTATCTTGTATAAAATACCTGATACAATTTTTATCTCAAATAAAGCAGTGATGGAAGAAAAAAAGTGCTGTTTCCTCGTTTTTTATTTTTAAAGAGAAATATCTTAATGGCTATAAGACAGGGCAAGTTACTTCTTCAATTCTGCTGCTGGGGAATGGGTCGTGCAGGCTCTCTGCTGTAAATGGATCATTTGTGACAGGGGTAATAATTATACAGCAGGTGACAATTTTGGAACATGATCATGTTCCTGGTACCAAGATAAGTACTTAACACGTATCATTTTGTTTTAGTCCTCAGAATGATCCTATGGATAACCTCCACTATTGTTCCCATTTTAAAGGCTAGGGAAACCCAAGCATGGAGAGGTGGTGGCTTCCCCGGGATCATCTAGTAACTTAGTGGTAAATGGGATCTATATTACCCACCTCTCTCCTTCCACAAGTAACAGGAGTAGGTAGAGAGGCTTTACTTGGTTAGGGTACAGAATGCAGAGTATATATAGCAGCTCCATAAATGCATTAATCTATGATTTTTTTTTGCTTTGTGACAGAGTTGTGTAAATATCTGGCTGTTTATATTTTTCCTGGACATCTCTGTCTGGAAGGCTGCAAGACTGAACTTTTTCCTAATAACCTTTAAGGATACAATAGTTACTACACTAACAGGGTAGCTTTGGACCAGCTGCACCTAGAAATGAGATGTTCAAAAGCTGGCTTCAAGGCACTGTCTGGTTTTGAATCCCTAAATTGCTTTGTCATAGTAATTATGAGAATCTGTTTCTTCTAATGTTGTTTCCCAACTGCTCATAGGCAATACTGTAAAAAGAAGAACTAAAAGAAGATAATTTGCCAGCAAAGTGGGAGGCCATCATAACAGTAAATACATAAACACTTTATTTACTTTTTCATCCATAACATAGTTATTTTCTGGTTTTCTGTTACGTGCACTTGTAATGTACCCCTCCACCGCCTCATTTATCTTACTTCTGATGGCTTTCTCTCTCTCTCCTTGCCTCCGACAGCCTGGCATTAGGCTGGACATGTGTCTTCAGTAGGAATCGAGCTATTCAACTCAACTATTCAGGGAGACCATCCTTCTTCTCAATCCATCCCTGGGCTTTGCTATGAACTATCCTATTGATCTTGGGGTCCCTTGGAGACAGTTCTAGAGAGGTTACATGAATGAGCTCTGTAATCACTGAGCTTGGGTTCAAATTCCACACTGCAACTAGCTGTGTAATGTTGGGTCTGCCTCTTAACTTCTCTGGGTCTCAAAATTACCACCTGAAAAAAAAAAAAAAGAAATGAAATTTCTTGGAAGTCTAATCTCCTATTAAATAAGGAGATTATATATTATAATTATATATATTATATAATTATATTATTCTTATATTATATATATCCACTAGCATAGTGCCTGACCCATGTTATATGTACAAGAAAACAGTTGGTTGTGGTTTTTACTGTTTATTTTTTTCTTTGCAATTGCTATCTGTACATTCAGATTGAAATTTTCAATTTTTTTTATTAAATCATAGCTGTGTACATTAATGCAATCATAGGGTATAATGTGCTGATTTTATATACAATTTGGAATACTTTCACCAAACTGGCTAACATTGCCTTCACCGCATTTTTTTAGTTATTGTGTTAAGATATTTATATTCTACCCTAAGTAGATTTAACATGTACCTTTGTAAAGTGCACCATAGGTGTGGTCCCACTAATTACCCTCCTTATACCCATAAATTTTCAATTTAAATCTTTATTGCAGCCCAATTCATAATTGCCAGGTCATGGAAGAAGTCCAAGTGCCCATAGATCCATGAATGGATCCATAAACTGTGGTATATGTACACCATGGAATACTAGGCAGTCATAAAGAAATATGGAGACTTTACCTCCTTCATGTTCACATAGATAGAGCTGGAAAATGTTCTTCTTAGCAAAGTATCACAAGAATGGAAGAAAAAATATCCAATGTACACAGCCCTATTATGAAACTAGTTTCTAGCTTTCATATGAAAGCTATAACCTAATTACAGCCTAAGAATTTAGGTAGGAAGGAGAGGAGGGGTTGGGGGATGGGTGGATAGGTGGAGGGAGGGTGATTGGAGGAATCACCTCTATAGTTTGTCTTATAAGGGTACAAGTGAATCTTTCTAAAAGTAGAGTATAAACGTCTTAACACAATAACTAAGAAAATGACATAAAGGCTATGTTAACCCTTTTGATGAAAATATTTCAAATTGTATGTGAAAACACCACACTGTACCCCATGATTGCATTAATGTACACAGCTAACATTTGATAAAAATAAATAAATATCATATTATTTGTATGTGGTTTGCTTTGCCAGTTTTGCTCTCAGGGCATTTGCACACACTTTGTATCATTCTGTCTTCTTAAGGACCCTCTTACGAAGACAGGCTAGATAATTAATCCTCATCTTAGGCCTGGAGAAACACTCAAGCAAAGATGGCCAGTGCCCGCACAGAAGCAGACTGCTGCTTTTCCCTCTGTTCAATACTGACTTCCCAGCTGCAGAATTGGAAAGTGGGAGGGAGGATACATTGCCTGGGTCTTCATTACAAGGATTACTTGTGGCCTGCAATTGCATGCATTACCAACTATTGGAGGGGGGGATGTTTTTCCTTCTAACTTAGAATATGGTAAGGATGATCTTGGTTGAGGGATAAAGGGAATAACCACATCTTTCATGCTGTCCACTCTAAGACTCCTTGACTCATAACACCTCTTATCCTCACACTTCCTTTCTTGACAAATCGCAATGGATTGTCATGGTGTCCAACCCACACTTGCCTTTCCTTATCTAATGTTTAAGAAACTACTTCTCTGATTCTACCACTTCCATCTGATTTTAAGTCTCACTAAATGTCACCAGTCTGCTCTGCTAAGCTTTTCCAGCCTGCATACACTCTGTATCAGGCATATTTGGGACCGTTGTTTATGGTGTTTGTAACATCATGCTCTTCCTTCCTCTCTCACTTTCTTCTTAGTCAGATTTTATACATCCTTCCTTCATCTTAAAACTGAACTGGAGATGTCTAGGTATACTTAGTGGGGGGCTGCCTCATCCCATGAAGTTGTATGATGATACAACTTGAATAACTTGTAAATGCATTTTCTTTAAGACCTATCTCTTTTCCTGACAAATACAGCTCCCACAAATCCCTCCTTTCTTTGATGTCAAGAAAATTATTTCAAGTGCCTGTGGTAGGTGCAGAGCTTTGCTGATCTTTGTTCTGGTCCAACATAGCACAATTTCTCAACCCTCTTGCAACTCA
This sequence comes from Galagoides demidoff, assembly GCA_963574575.1. Lineage (NCBI taxonomy): Eukaryota > Metazoa > Chordata > Mammalia > Primates > Galagidae > Galagoides > Galagoides demidoff. The sequence continues at coordinate 30,068 of CAUYQV010104228.1, read as the reverse complement.
TTCTTTCTACTGCCTCAGCATTTTCTTTTAGTAAAAATAAGACCCGGTCTGTTCGCTAGCTGGAAATGTTTCTACAACTTCACCACTGCCTACAAAATAAAGCCCAAATGCCTTAGCCCAACATGTAGTCTGCCATGGTTGGCTCTCATTTACCTTTCCAGCTTTTCTTTTAAATGCACTTTCTGCTAAAATCTTACCAGAATAAGCTTTGAACAAGTTCTGTTTATTATTATTATTATTTTTAACCATCTCTTTCATTTTTATTTGCATTGTTCTTTTACATGAATATCCACCATACTTTTTTTTCCAAGTCCAGATCATACCCACTCTTGGGGATTTAGAGCAAGTGTTATTTTCTCTATGAACCTTTCTGATCTCACAGATTTAGAACCTGCTTTGCCTGTCCTCTGATAACACTTTGTGCCTCATTGTTGTTTTCTGGTCACCGTTAGGATTAAGAACTTCTTTAGGATTTGGACTCTAATTTTTGTTAGTGTTCCTTAAAGCACCTGGTACAGCTCCTAAGTTTCTGAGGGCAGGAGGACTGTTGAAGGAAGGAAATTCCTTTGATTAATGCCATTCAGACTGTGAACAGTTGATATGAGATGAGTGTAGCTATCAATTAGATCAGCAAGCAACAGGCTACATGGGTCCTGTTATATCCCCTTAGAGATACACATTTATTACCTGTGCTCTTCAAAAGAGTGTAAACTTCAGATAGTTCTTAGTGAATATTTACAAGACCCACAGCAGAGCCCAGAAGAGTTCCTTAAATCCTGTGTTCCTTTGGTCTCACCTAGCCTCTCTCCCCACCCTGCTGCCTGCTGCACATCCACCTCCCCCATGTGATGTGGCCACAGGCAGGCAGGCAACATCAAAAGCCTAAAGAATCCGGTATGCAGAAAAAGCCAGAGCTTTTCTTTGTCAGGCAGATCCTGAAGAGAAGTCTTTTGTATTATAAACAATGAGAAAGTTCATGCAGCCTTGCAAATTAGCACAGGCTGGCCTCCGCTAAATCTGGTCTTGAAGAAATCAGGTAGAAAAATGAGTAAGAAAAGGCATGGAAATGAAAAATGAAATCTTCTTATCTAGTCATCATGTGAGAGCCCAGCAGGAAAACTCAAAGTTGTTGGGGAATTCTTCTGCAGAGATTGGTATTTAGTGCAAAGAATATTGGCAAAATTTAAAAGCAGGGGTAAGGTGACCAGATTTTAACATTGGTAAAGCGGTACCCCTATGGGGGGGTGGGGCCTGACAACAATGCAAACTTTGATAAGCAGTTCTCAATAATCAGTTCTCAACAATTATTTGTTATTATGAAACTTTAACATTATAAAATTAACAGAAATAATATAAAATGCATATCCTGGTGAAATAGCCACATGGCAGCCTAAAACCATTTATTCCCTTCCTGTTCTCCCATGTTCCCTAGCTTGTAGTGCATTCTTTCCAAAAATCCGGGCTTTTTAAAAATGTCGCAGGACAAATTGTTAAAAATCGGGACTGTCCCACCAAAAGCGGGATGTCCGGTCACCTTACTCTGGGGTGGGGGGGACTACTTGTTCCAGCCAGTTTGGCTCCTATTGAGCTAATTGTCCTTGTCTAGAAGCAAGGGAGAGAGCCAGTCTCCTTCTGATACCTTGCCCAGGAGGGGAGTAGGGAGTTTACATTAGCCTTTTCATTTCCAAATGAAGTTACTTTAACCTCTTCATTCCCAAATGGAGTTACATTAACCTTTTCAGCAGTCAAAAACCATATGCTCCCTCCCCATCCTCCAGCTGTTCCCTAGCTTGTCATGCATTCTTTCCAAAAATCGGGACTTTTAAAAAATGCTGTGGGACGCAGGACAAATTGTTAAAAATTGGGACTGTCCCGCCAAAAGCGTGAAGTCTAGTCACCTTGAGCAGGAGTGTGGGGGAAGTGGATTTATATTTGTAACATGTTATGCCCTGAGTATGAGTCAATGACCCCTGTTGTTTATATGGGAAGTGTTTTTTCTACTAATCACTGTGAGCAAGGTCCAACTGAGAAGGCCAAAGTAACCCCAATTGCAGATTAGCCCAGGATGCAGACCCTTGTAAAACCACATCTGGCTCCTGTTTTAATTGCTCAACCCAAACCCCCACCCCATAGATCTAACCTGGCCTCTTGCTTCTGTAAACTGCTTCGCATTAGGAATTCCAAGTCCCTCCCCAGCTGAAAGAAGAGTATAAAAAATAACCCTATCCTCTGTAATGCCTTGCCAAGAATTTGGGATATAAATTTGTCTTGGTTGGCTAGCCAAAAAGGACCCCATACCTAATTTGAACTCAGTGTGCTGGTATTTTCTCTATATTTCTACTCACTTTGGGTACAACACAATCTGTGTTGGTGGATTTCTGACATTCATTTTGTACAAGGCAACCCTCTATTCAGCATTCCCTACCCTGGCACAGTTGAATGGACTAAAGCTGAACATTATACTCAAGTCAGAGTTCCTTTCCTGGGAAGCCGATATCAAGATTTAGCTTGAGTCAATCTCTCTGGGTGGGTGAACATGGAACTTGAAGGTCACCAATGGCCATAGATGTTAGTTGCTGCCTAAGGGCCAGAGGAAGATGTTCTGTAGCAAGAGAAGGATGACAGTGACCTCAGAGAAGCAGGAGGGAGAGAGACTTGCTCCCTGGAGCACCCTGGTGTGCTCCTACCTCCTCCCAAAGTCGCCCTATGGTTTGACTTAGAATAGCTATAACCAGATTCACCACCATTGGCAGTTCATTCAAGCAAGAATGCTTTTTTTAAGAAAGGAAATATGATTGTAAAAACAACCATTTAATTTGGTCTGACGTTAAGAAAATTATAGTACACAGTTTGTACAGCCATTAAAAGGGATAATCCTTACAAAAGATTCCTAATAATCTGGAAAAGTGCTTAGGTTATAATGTAGAATTTTAAAAAATCAGACAAAATATTGCATATTTATAGTATGAGCTTAACCACATTAAAATTTTTATAAACTATATGTAAATATGCATAGAAAAATAACCCCCCAAATATTAACACTGGCTATCTCTCTGTTATTTTATACTTTTCTTTATTTTTCACTATTTTTTCTAATAAGCCTGTTTTTCTTTTTATAATAGAAAAGTCTGATTTTATTTGCAGACATTTTCATAGTGCCTAGCTTTATCCATTATTAGCTGAATTAGAATTTAAAACAAAATCAACTGGAAGATTACAGAATGCTAATGTTGCAAGGATCTTACAAATTCTTTAGTGCATGGTTTTAAATATTTCTTTCAGGTTATAGATATCTTGAGAATGTGATAGAAACTGACATTCTTTTCAGAAAAAAAATGTATATAAATATCAATTTCTTTAGATTCTTTAGTTGTAAGTTACAAAAAAAAATCCCTATGACATAGGCTTAAACTATAAAGGCAATTTATCGATTCAAGTAACCAAAAAGTCCAGGAGTCTTTGATTCCAGGTGAGGGGTGATCTGATAACTCAACAATGTCACAGAGGCTCAGCTTATTTTTCCCTATTTCTGTTTTTCCTTCCCCAAGTTCAATTTTATTCTATGACTGCCTCACATTTGAGTCCCAGAATGGTTTTCAAAAGCCCCTGGAGTTTCACACTTACTCATTTATGTCCAGCAAGAAAGGAGACTCTTTCCCTCAGTATTCCCAGTAAATATCACGTGATTTTTAACCTCACTGGTAAAGCAGAGGTTATTTGCCTATCCCTGTTCTATTGCTATGGCCAAAATATTGAATGTGCTTTTTCTACATCATGCATTCCTCCCAGCTTCCTCCCTGCACCTGCACCTTCACCTCCCCTATAGAAATGGGACTTATGTCATGGTGTTCCTAGTTCATGCAGTCCTGGCATTTCAGGCTAGACTTTTGTCTATTCTAAAAAAAAAAAATGAAGAGGCACAGAAGATTTGTAATCCCTCTAAATCACTCCAAGTGACACCCAGGTGGATGGATGAATGGAGTACTCAAAGTTTTGTGAAATGATTTTGGTGACTGTGAAAAATGAGCACAGCTCAAGGTTGAGGACAGTGAAACCTGAACAAGAAGCTCACCTCTGATGTTCTAACTCCTAAATTCATTAATCTGGATGAAGCTCTGATTTGTCATCAGGATGACCCCATTGCCTGCTGGTAAGTTCATGTGGACACCTTCTGGAGAGCTGGAATCACTCCTTTTTCAAATAAATAACAATAATAGCAAACATGTTAATCACGGTGGTAGTGGTGATTATGATGACAACAGTGTAAATAAATCTGACAGTCTGTCCTGTTTGGCTATAGAAATAGAAACCCTGCTCAAACTAAATTAGGAAGGAAAGCAGGTATATTGGCTCACTTATCTGAAAAATCCAGTCACGGTTGGTGCCCACATTTTGCATCTTTAGCTGTCTGATGGCTCTATATCCAGCCACCTGGGTAGGTATGATTATTGCCCACAGATTGAGAATGATGCTTTGAGCTTGCTTATCTCAATGGATGGTGAAACTGTTCTCAGGGCTAGAGAACCAGATCTGGGGAGATGATCTTGAATTTATATTTTGACACATTGACTTAGTGATGCTTAAGATACCTCAGAGAAAGCATTAGTCCTCTCTAAAGAAGGAAAATAGAAGCCAATATTTGAAGGATGAGCTGAGCAGCTTTATGGGAGCACCAGAAGAGAGGGAGAGAGCCTTCTGGGCAGAAGACTCAATCAAGACCAGACTTCCATCAGTAGCATCAAAGGAACTGAGAGAAGAACAACTGTGTGGCTGGTGAGCAGTAAACAAACAACAGAAAGAGTGGCATGAACTGGCACAGCAAGGGTAAGCAGGACAGAGCTCCAGTGGAGACATGTAGAACTTTGCACCCTTGGAGAAGGAAAGCTTCCTCCCTGGAAGCTTGGGTGGAAAGGAAGATCACAGTTAGACTCTTTAGGACAAGTCACTATCCCAATAATGCCAGAGAATGGGATCTTTTAATTGGCCATCTCTAGAATTTGTAATTATCCCAGAGATGGGAAGCAGGTGAAGGACTGGTCATCACCTGTGTTCTCTATGGGAAAGACTAGTTACATTACTTTATAAAAAGATGTGACGTGAGGGGAGAGGGCCAAGCAATGTGGGGCAGGCAAAAAAATGCCCAATCTACACCTCAAAATTGTTTGCTGATTAATAATAATGATAATTATGGTATAATAACTATACCTTACATTTTATTGGTTGATAATGATGTCCTAGAAATTAGGCTGAGCACTTTTCTTATATTATTTCACTTAAGACAGTGATGTTTTGAGTTAGGTGTTCTTATATCTCCACTTCAAAGAAGAGGAAACTGAGGTCCAAAGAGGTTAATTAATTGCCTGAAATCACACAGCTGGTAACAGGCACAGAAAACTCATGTCTATTTTTTTCTGATTTGGGAGGCATATGTATATGAATATGTATATGTATACAGCAACTTTCTTAGAAAGATTCCAAGATCTCTTTTACACAGCTTTCAGCAAGACCTCTGTGAGCAAGTGTAGAGTGTGGAGGCAGTGAAAATATGCCTCTCAGATCTTCGGTCGTCCCAGCTCCCACGCTGTAAAAGTCATCACTACTTTAGTGCTAAAGCCACAGTCCCGTGGGCTACTGCCAGCTGATGACTGAACTTGACTGAGACCTAAGACAGGACTGTTCCTGGGAGACATGGGGCTTCTCCAACAGGTGACTTTGGTTCAAGGACTTTCCATTGGCTTTGCCAAACATTCTTAGAAATGAAGTGCCATCTAAGACTCTCCCACTCAACCTTCCTTCCTTTTCTGGTTCACAAGCGGCAGGCTTGCGTGGTGCTCTAATGATTTCCCTGGCCTCCTTTGACACAGTCCCATTTTCCCTCACAGATGTCTTTGCTAATTAATGTCTTGCAGGTCTAATCTACTGTGTTAGCTTCCTAGAGCTGCCTTAACAAACTATCACAGATTGGGTGCCTCATACTTCAGCAATTTTTCGTGTTGCAATTTTGGAGGCTAGAAGTCGGATATCAAGGTGTTTTGCAGGCTCGAGTCCTTCTGAGGTTTATCTGTGCCTCCTCAATAGCTTCTGTAGCCTGGGATAATCCTTGGATTACAGATACTTGTCTCCTTGTGTCTTTACTTCTTCTGCCCTCTGTATGTGTCTTTGTCTGTGTCTGTATTTCCCCCTTTGAGAAGGATATAGTCACATTGAATCAGGGCCCGCCCTAAGGACCTCATGGTAACTTGATCGTCTGTAAAGGTTCCATTTCCAGATAAAAATCACATTCACAATTCAACCCACTGCGTCCATTTAGTGTGTCTTTCTTAGAGAACCAGGGCTAACACCCAGGGGAATTCAGGTATTTCAATAAGTCTATTTATATTTAAAACAGGCACCACTTCTAGATTTACCATTTGGCTTTGGTATATTTTGAGGATGGGAAATCCTGTACTCTTTAAGCTGTGAAATGTGCTAGACGTATTTAAATTAATCTAATGGAACATAATTATACTAATTAGATGCATTTAAAAATTTCATCAGAAATACCCCAAAATATTAATTTTAATGCACAGCTATTCTGAGCTAGGCCTAGAGATTGGATAAATTAAATTTCCCTTTATTTTGAATAACAGTGAGACTTTATCTGGCTTAGTTTTTCCTTTCTCAAATTGTGTTCTATGGGATGCAAGCTTCCTGTGAGATACAATAGATAATTTAAAAAGGGGGTAGGTGAGTGTTGTGTGGTCACATCTTTAGTGGGCCGATTTTTTTGAGATTCACTCCTTTGTCTGACAAACATATCTGTAGGGGCTGGAGACTGTGTGAAGAGGATTCATACTGAATATGATAGCCAATGTCTTTGTCTTTCTGGACTTTATATCCTTGTGTCCTTGTGGGCCTTCTATTTAGAAAGGGTCAAACATCAACTAATAAATAAGTAAATAAAGAATTGGACAAGGCGTGTGAGGGAAATCAGAGGGACGATATGATCAGGACAACTGGGATAGGTGAGATGTGCTTTAGATGGGGTGGTGGAACAGCCTAGTGGGAGAACTGCCATTTCAGCTGAGACCTCACAGGTGCGAGGGAGGAGGAGTCAGCCGTGTTTAGAGCTGAGGAACTTGGGGGCAGAAGTGGCAGCGAGGAAAGAATTTGGCCAATAGAAATAAGCGAAGGTTCTTGGCTTCTTCTGGGAAAGTGTGGCTAGAATATGGGATTAGAGGTGAGAGCCATGGCTTGAGTTCAAAAAGGTCATCCGAAGCCCCGTCACAATGGGCCTGGTGGGCACTGTTGAGGAGCTGGCATTTTATGAATAGTTGAAGTGTGACCCATATGGGCATATTAGAGGTTCAGAGTGGTCCTGGAGGAGAGCAACCTGCTTGGGCTGGCTTGTTTCCAAGTTTCCAAAATGTTATTGACCAAATTGTTTTGCCAATATCTGATAGAACAGTGGCTTTCTATGGAAGGCTGATTTGGTGAATTGGTGAATTTGAAATAGTTGCTACCTTAGGAACACCAAGCCCTAACAAAAGCAGGTCACTGGGACACCATTTGGTGCAATAAAAGTGGGATTCAGCTAACAGAATGTCTGCCTTTTCTGTCTCTGAAGGCAGAGTTCATATCCTAACTCTATTGTTTAATAATTATATTCTTGTGGGTGAAATGCTTCATCTGTCTGTGCCTCAGTTTTCTTGCCTTTAAATGGGAGATAATAAATATTGCAAGTGATTTTTTAGGAAGATTACCTGAGAAAATACATGTAAAGTTCTTTGAGTACAATACTCAATAAATATTATTATTTATATTGGCATTTTTTGTTTGAGACAGAGTCTCACTCTGTTGCGCAGGCTAGAATGCCATAGTGTCTGCCTAGCTCACACCACCTCAAACTCCTGGGTTCAAGGATCCTCCTGCCTCAGCCTCCCAAGTAGCTGGGAGCACAGGTGCCTGCCACCACACCTGGCTGATTCTCCTAGTATTAGTAGAGGCAGGATATGGCTCTTCTTGCTCAGGCTGGTGTAGAACTCCTGAGCTCAGGTTATCCTCCTGCCTCAGCCTCTCAGAGTGCTCGGATTATAGGTGTGAGCTACCATTCCTGTCTTTTCATTAGCATTATTAACCTAGAAATGTCAATTTTTTTTTCCCACACAGTAGTCAAGCATCATTTCTTGATGTTCATGGGCTCAGGAGCGAAATAAGATGTTTTGGGGGAAAGTTTTTTTTCTTAGCATCTTTTTATTAAGTAAACACATAAGAGTTTGTTCATAAGAACAAACACATGTATACAATTTTAACAAAATTGTGTCTCATTTACACTATCGTAAAATGAGTAAAAGTTTGATTATCAATTTCTAGATTCCCTACCTCCAGAAAAGTTTGATTATCAATTTCTAGATTCCCCTTTTACAGAACTACTACACATAAAACTGAAGCAAGTTGGGAGTTATTCATTCGTTCAATGCTGACTTGCCCATCAGTAATTCACATCAGCTCTGGTCCAGGCTTGGATACAGGTTTTTAACTTTTTGAAGTCCTGATTGTTCCTTTATTCCATTTTCAGCTGTTGATATGTTCACTGCAATGGTCACTCTCTGAGAATAGCTGGGACTTCTGACCTCTGTCTCTTGGTGAAGGTTGGCTGCGCTGAACTAAGTGAGCCTAGCTGACTGTTAACACAGGTAAGCCAAACCTCACCCGATGAAAATATCAAAGTACTAGGGAAAGCTATCAAATAATCGCCATTTCTCTATTTTCAAACCTAAATTGAGAATCATTGGCATAAGTATGTCCCATTACAGTTTTGTTTTTTTTTTAAATCTGCCTTGCCTAAGTATATTTAATGTTTTTTGTTTTATTTTGTTTTTTTCCGCTGGAAACTTATGAGGTCAGGGAAAAAAAGAAAACATAATTGCAACATTTCTGTATAATTGCTGTGATAAATGCTTGAGGAATTTATACTTCCCAGACACGCCAAAACAAACCAAAAAATTATATCATAATCAACACTTCTGGGTGAAATGAGAGATCCTCTCCCATACCCTATGGGGAGGCACTTTGGATTTAATTGTTTCTCTACTTCATTTGTCATTGTCTAAAATAGGATTCCAAAGAAATTATTTTCAAACAAGGTGTTCTCATGGTCATGGGTGTTTCTATGATTGGGGTGTGTAGTGTACTTATCAAGGGAAGAACAGCTGTGTGTGCCTCTTAATGGCTAGGTCTTACTCTCCAAGAGCTGACATTTGGGGAATAAGGCTATTAGTGCATTTGGAATAATTGTGGAATGATAAAGGAGATTTGAGATGATTGAATGCTTCCTATTGTAGCAAAAACTCTAGGTATTAACTAATTCCTAAAGAAGGATTTCTAACAGAGATGAAATCATATGGAATGGGAAGTAGCATTCTCCACATACTGCTTAGATTTCAGTTAGGATTCATGATGACATGAGACAATGTCCAGGCTGGTGGTCCATGGGCTTCACAGGGTTGCAGCTGCATTTGGTTTGACTGTCAAGTATGTATAATAGTTTAGAAATCACAGTAACTCAGCAAGCTCTTCTTTCAATATATATCTTAGCCTCGTTGTCTTATACCCCACAGTTCTCATGCATTTATATGAATTTAATGTCCCAGGCCAGCATTTGATTTTGCAGTGACTAAATATATAAACCACAGATTGGTGAAAAGAGTGTGTGGGGAGTAGAGTAGGTAACAATATGAACCATCCTCCCTGATACGCTGTACTCTGAAAACTCAGGAAGAGTTTGAGTTTACATATTGAGATAGTAAGGAAGATTCTGCAGAGTAGGCAGGACTTGCAATGGAGGCTGAAGGGGAAGGATGACTGGGACTGGTACAAAAGAGGGTCTCCAGCAGGTGGAACAGCAGGAGTAGAGACAGCTGGTGGTAATGAGCCTGAGGAAAAGAAAAGACTACTTGGCCTGAAAAAGGCAAGTGTGTTGGCCACCAATAAGGGTACCTTCAAGATCAAAGAAGCGTGAGTTTCACAAGTTCGCACAACAAAGAATGCTGAGACTAGATCTCAGAGCTCTCAGCTTTCTTTGACATTGGTCATTCTGTGATACCTCTGTGCTTTTATAGAGCTACCAGTTAACAAAATTTCAAATGAGGAGGCCCAATGATTAAAACCATGCCCAATTTTATAGTCAGGTCCTTTGAAGAATAGAACAGATGTATATAAATATGTACATACATTCATTATTCCTGGGTTGTCTATCTCTTCACGAAAATGGCAAATGATTTTCTTAAAGGGTAGATAATTCACATTTATTTTCTTTGTCCCACGCATAGGTCATTCGTACCTGGGCATATCCACCAGCACATTATGATGGAAACAGAAAGAATTATTTATTCTGGGAATCCTGCCTGCTTTTTTGGCACATCATTTTTATTTCATTGTTTGATTTACATGCTTGTGAAAGGAGAGGGTCTTGGCTGTTCATTTCCATGAGCCTCTCTTTCTTTCTCTCACGATGTGAAGGTGAACTAGATTGTGGAAATGCCACCAGCAGCCCTGAGTTTGTCTCTCTATCTATTGCCAACATTTTGACATCTGAGTTTCCATAATGAGTAAGTGGACTTATGAACCTTGTATTCAGATACTTTTGGTTGCAGGTAACAGAAGCACAAAGATGTTTAAACGCACACACATGCACAACACACATGTCTACCTTGCACAAGTAACAAGTTCAGGAGTTAGCTTCAGGCACAGCCGGCGCTCAAACAGTTTCAGCAGGACTTGGTCTTGCTCCATCGCTCGGCTCTGATTTCCTCCCTGTTGGCATCATTCTCAGGAAAACTCTGCCCATAGCGTGGCCAGATGGCCCTAAGCAGCTCCCGGCCAGCATCCTCCCAGCTTCAAGTCCACACAAATGAGCTTCTCTTTCCTGATTACCTATAACTGAGTCTCATTGGTCAGGTTTTCTTTTAAGCCAGGAATGGAGTCCGTCACTGAATTACGAGAAATCATGACACAACCAGCAGAGGAAGGCAGGTTAGGGTGTGATGGTGACTTGAGAAGGATGAACCAGCATTCCAAGTGGGGGCTTTGCTCTTCTGGGAAAGAGGACTGAACCCAATATTTCTTTGCATCCTCGTCATGTTTTGCCTTAAAACTTTATATGAATTCTCCATTGTGTGTGTTTTACTGCAAAAGTAAAGCTCTTTATTACTAATCACTCCTTATAAGAGCTTTCACGTGCCATCAGGAGACATCTTTTTTTTTTTTAAATTTCAGATCAATTTGAGGGTATGAATGTTTAGGTTACATTGTTTTCATTTCTAAGGTGAAGTTCAAGTTGGAGTTGAGCCTTTCGCCCAGAGAGTGTGCTGAATACTCTTATAATGTGCACATTGGGCGAAAACTTGCCAATCACCCTCCCTCCTCCTCTGTCTTGGTTCCCCTTTCCCCTCCCCCACTAGAATATATTTGTATTTTCTCATTTTTAACCCTGGGGTGTCGGTGTTCCAGGCACTTCCCTGTGTTTCAGAGCTTCCTATTTGAGAGGCTCCACTATATGCAACCATCAAAGAACAAAGTGACCATTAGCAGGATTCTCTTCTGTATCAAGTGAATTGATTAAGCCAGGAGGAAATCACAACAGGAAAACCAGCATACAGAGTGGCCATTAAGAGAGCAGGTTTCTGGTCAGACAGCCATGGAAGGGGCTCCTGCTTCACCACTGATGGTCTGTATGACTTTTGATAAATGCCTTGACCTCACTGAGCCCTCATTATTCAGTGGCTAACACAAATCATCCGTATAAATTGTGGGGACTAAATGAACTAATGCTTGTAAAACCAGAACAGAGCTTGGTATGTCATAATTCTCTGGTTAGTTACTATCGCAATAAGCATCATTATTAAGTATTCATATATGCTGTAGATGTAAAACACTTTTTGAATAACTTATTTCTACCAACAATGACTTCATAGTGCAGTTTCAAATCCAAGTGTGGAGGGGTGATAGATTTGTTTTTTTGTTTTTCCGTGACCTGCAATTAATTTTAAAAGTCTCTGAGTATAAAGCAGGGAGGCCGAGGAGATTGCCTTGAGAGTGGAGTTTTTATTTTCATGCCATTAGCTTATACTCACTGTAATATTTTCCTACTCTTTAATTCCTACACAGTTGTCACTAATTGCATACTTATCTTGCCGTTTACCAGTGGCTCTTATTTCCTTACCCACTCTCACACAAAGCGATTAGCCAAAATACATCTTTCTTTAGCTTTCAGCAGAAAATCCACCGGCTGAGCATTTTTCATATACCGAATAAAAACAAGCAAAAGCAAGCAGCAGGAAATAGCATAGCTGGCTCAGATCATCAAGAGATATTGGTGTCTTTTAATTTTAAGAGCTAATGATTATTTCTAGCTTAAGAAAATGCCCACCACCTTTGAGAAGATCATAGCTACCATTAAACAGAAGGTTACAGAACATGAAATGGTAGAAATAAAATGACTCCACAGGACTCCTTTCATTGATGCTTTGGAGACTCTAATCTTTTTTAATTTTAAGGTCTACCATTCACCTTGGCCATCATTCTTTTAATAGCCACCTCTGCTTATTTTCCCATGTAGTGTGCATGTGTACCAGGGTGACTATATGCTGGGTACATGCTCCCATTTTAAAGATTTAAAAATGTCCTCTATAAGGGTGCAATTTGAAGATATAGAAAGTTCTATATCATTCATTTGATGAAATCAATGTAAACAATTTAACTCAGGATAGGGGTAACCCCCAGTGGAACACTTTATATTTTAGACATGTTGCATGTGAAATTTAGATCGTTAGCAGTATCTCCTAAGTAAGAAAAGGGTGGTTCTGAGGTTCTAAAACACATATCCTTAACCACCCCCACCCCCTTTAAAATAAGAATTATAATATCATGACTAAAATCTTAGAGTCTGAAGCCAGAGTACTTGAGTTCAAATGTTAGATGCATAGAGCTCTATAGAGTAGGTCTAGAGTAGCTATAGAGCTATTAGAGTACTTAGACTCAGAGTACTTGAGTCCAAATGTTAGGTGCACCAATGCCTATCTGTATGACTCTTAGGCAAGTTATCTTCTAGCTCTATACTTCACTTTTCTCATTTGTGCCTATTTCATAGGGTCATTGTGAAGACTAAGTGAGTTAATCTGTGTAAAATGATTAAAACAGGGCCTGGAACGGAGTAAATTATTTTCTACACATTTGCTGCTGGTGCTGTAGGAATGTGCATGGTCTTTAAGAGCATCAGTGAATGGATCTGGTCTGAATTTGAAGCCCAGATACACAACTTACCCTAGCTGTGAGATCTGGGGCCAGAGAGTTCCTTAGATTTTCTGGGCTTTAGTTTCTTCATTAGTAAAATGGAGATAATGCCAATGATTAGGATTTGAACTTGGTCTATAGTCAGAATGAATTGAAGAAAAGTCTAGGCTTCAATCCTCCTTACTCTTCAAACTTGGTCAAATTACTATATCTGAGAAATGTTTTTATCGTGAAAATTAAATAAGCGAATCCATTACAAAGGGCTTAAAATAGGACTTAGGGTTTTATAAGGGATGAATAAATTTTTTTTTTTTTTGAGATGGAGCCTCAAGCTATCCCCCTGGGTATAGTGCCCTGGCATTACAGCTCACAGCAACCTCCAACTCCTGGGCTTATGCGAGTCTCCTGCCTCTGCCTCCCAAGTAGCTGGGACCACCGGCGCCTGCCACAACACCCAGCTTGAATAAATTTTAACTATTACTATTGCTTGCTCATCTCATATTACTATTCATATCTTACAAGTAGTAAGGAAAATAGGCAAGGTTACCTTAGTCCAAGTGACCAGTATACAGCAGTCTTTGGGTGTAATTCCAGGCCCTCCTACACTGTTAGGTTGTGCTATGTGATTGATTGACCTGGTGATATGATCCAGGCTATTGGTATAACGTGGTATTAATTCTTTGTCGGTGAGTTGCTTTGGCCTGAAATGTCCACATGCCCAGAACCTTTAACATCCACTGTAGGTATTTTTTTGCTTCTCAGAGGTAACTCTTGCCTGTATCTGCATTAAATTGCTGCTGCTTTCACCACCACTCAACTAAAATTACCATTACTGTACATATTTTTTTCTCCTCTAGGAGATTATAATTACTGTGAAGGACTGCTCTGTGAATGATTCATCAATGTAATCTCCTCATTGCTATAACAATGCATGGAATTTAGAAGGAATCTTACAGATATTTGCTGAATGAATGAATAAATGAGTGAATAAATGAAACAGCTAATGGCTTGGATGATTATGGGCAAATTAGCTTGGGAGGGGAAATATTGAACATTTGAATTTATACTGAAAGTTCATATTTCCTCTTAGAATATTAAAATCACAGGCTCTGATAACACTCTTCCAGTTAGGAAGTAGGGCTGCAATCTGGGCCTGTGAACTGGGTGGAATTTGTGGGTTTTTGCTTTAAATAAATCATTCATTCATTCAGCAAATATTCATTTAGTACTTATTGCTTAGTGTAATGTAAAGCAACCTGGTTTAGAAGCACAGTTTACCATGGAGTCACAGGACGTCAGAGACAGGAGGGACCAGAGGATCATACAAATGGATTTCTTAGATTGTTTAATGAGGAATATTGGTCCCCAAAGAAATATTCCACAAACAAATGAATAAATAAGACATTTCTATAGTCTCCTAAATTTGCAGGATGCTAAATTCTATATGTCTCTCCTTTCCAGAGTAATAATTATGATAACCATAACAATGGTAGCTAATATTTATTAAGTTCTTTGCCATTGATTTATTTAATCCTCACAAGAACTTTATGAGGTAGGCACTATTATCCTCTTTTAAAGATGAGAAAAGAAAGGACATTACAACTTCAAAGGCACTGAAAATCTTAAAATGAAGAAACCCATTTTATTTTGCATAATCCAGCATTTTCCAAATTCAATTTACCACAGAGTACATTTTTTTTTCCGTATACCATCTAATGATATCCATGGATCCACAAAATATATACATTATTTTGGAAAATGTATCTAGTCTAATGCCTTTAAGAAGAAACTCAGGCCCAGGGAGGAAGGAACCTCATCTAATTCTATGCTTAGCAGATTGCAGAGTTGGGGCTAGAATTCAGCCTCTTGATGCTTAGTGAAATTATTTCTTTTTTTTTTCCTGATACTTTTTGCTTGCTTTCTTCTCTGTTCTTCTATTCTCATGTTCCCCTCTTTTTCTCCTTTCATCCTCCCCTTCTTTGATGTATTTTTCTGAACTCTAGTAGGAAAGTGACCATTAAACATTTTGCAGCTAGGCTTCTGGCAGGTTTTGCTGATAGCCCCCTCAGCTCCCCTATCTCTTAGTACTTCTTACTAGTCAAACAAATGAAAGTCATTTAAGGACAAAACTTTACATGGCAGAAGCGGCAGGTGGGTTCTCTCTAGGATCACTCTCTGTGTGCGTTGTCCGCTGTACAAGGAAGTGAGTGGTCTATTGAAGAATCATAATTCTGCCTAATTAAATGAAGACCTTTAGCGCTCTTCTCCCTGTTTGCTTCCACTAACAATATTTTTTTTCAAGCAATAACTTAGAGGACCAGGGCTTTTTTTTATACTTCTTGCTGATTTTTCTGTTTCTTCCTTTAAAAACCTCCCTGTGATAGTTTTAAATTATTGACCACATTTTTTAAAAAAGATATCTTCTGGTCTCTTCCAGAATCTGAAATTTATATCTTCTAGACTTTTGTTCATTCATTTACCCCATATTTTTTTTTAAGTCCCTTAAAAAGAGAAGTCCCTTTCTCTTTGCAAAGTACTCAATGAAGGATGATACCATGATAGCCAAGATGTATTTCCTGTTCTCAAGGGTCTCAATGCCTAGGCGAAGAGACAGATGTGTAAATATATTAATAGACGATGGCTCTCCAAATAATTTTGCAGTAGTTTATAGAATCTAGTATTATTTAAAATGTACCTTTAATTTAATAACTCATTATCAGATTGAAATTAGAAGTAAATTTTTGGAGAAGGATGATTCTGAATGGCATTCAGAAAACCTTTTCTGTGCAGAAATTTGCACTTGGGTAAAGGAAGAAATGATGTATGAAGTGTAACCAAAGCCCATGACAGACAAGATGGTAAGCATTTAATAACATATAGCTGGGCTGACCATTATTGGCAATAGTAGTAAGAACAGCAGCAGCATTAGATTATCCGGATTTAAATGTCAGATTTTTAAACTCACTAGCTGTGTGACATTGAGCAAAGAGCATAATTTCTTTAAGTGTCACTTTGGGAGGATTGAAATCAAAGGAAGCTATTAGTCAAGTGTAAAGTGCTTCACAAATGCTTCATGGTTTAACAACTATAAAATGTCACCCCTTTGCCTTGAACTGATCCTTTCAATATGCTATACCAAGAAAATCTATTCTTTTTTTTTTTTTTCTTTGAGATAAAGTCTCACTTTCTTGCTCCTGGTAGAGTGCTATGGCATCATAGCTCATAGCAACCTCAAATTCATGGGCTCAAGCAAACCTCTTGCCTCAGCCTCCCAAGTAGCTGGGACTACCAGTACCCATCAACAGCTATTTTTAGGTCTCACTCTTGCTCAGGCTGGTTTCCAACTTGTGAGCTCAAGTGATGCACCCACCTTGGCCTCCCAAACTGCTGAGATTCTAAGCGTGAGCTCCAGTGCCAGACCCTAGAAAATCTACTCTTTTGACCAGATCATACATGGAATATTTGTGCTTACATCATCTTTATGGTTGCCATATGAAATGCAAGATACCCTGTTAAATTGCAGTCTCAGAAAGATAACAAATAATTTCTTTTAGTATATGTCTCAGATACTAATACTAAAAAATTATTTGTCAAAAATTCAAATTTAGCATACCATCTTGTATTTTTATTTCTTAAACATGGTAACCCTAATTATACTCTAATGGAGAAGTTTATAAACTTTATCTAGTATTATTTGTATCATCTGAGATATGAGAAAACTGACTATATGACCTCTATCATTCATTTTAAACCTGAGGATTTTATAACTGTAATAAGAACAGGAAACAGAAGGGACCAAAGTTACTTCAAATAGCATTGCTACTTTCTACTTAGATGAATTTGGTTAAGTTAATCTTGGTAAACTTTAGCTACTATTAGATAGATTTTTCTAAGTCAATTACAGTCAGCCTTACAGTGTTCGTGGGTTCCTCATCCATGCATTCAACCAAGAGTAGATGGAAAATAGTTAGAAAATCCAATTGCATCTGTGCTGAATATGTGCAGACCTTTTTTTCTCATTCTCTACATAATATAGTAAAAAAATTTACCTAGGATTTATATTGTATTACATTACAAGCGACCAAGAGGTGATTTAAAGTATACATGAGGATGTGTGTAATAGGTTATATGTTATATGTAAATTCTATGCCATTTTATATCAGAGTTAAGTATCCTCAGTTATTGGTATCTGAAGGAGGATCCTAGAACCAATCCCCCACAGATACTGAGGGATGAGGTCCTTTCTCTTCAATGGATTTGCATGATCCTATTTTTAGCACTCATTTCTGACCTGTATTATCAAAATTTTTATTTTCTCTCTGCAAACAGAACAAATACAGCGTTCTAGTTCTTAACTTTTATAGCTAAGATTATTTTCCTAAAGGATTCTTCCTTTTTTTGTTTACAGTCTCAGAGACTCCAACAGGAACTCTAGGCTCATGCTGGTAGAAGAAGAGATCTGAAAGTCTGCAGGTATTGCGGGGTCAGCTTTGAGGCTGTGGAAAGCTTTGGTTGCTGCCCATATGTTTGTTGGTGTCAGAGGGAAAGGTAAAGCTAGAAGTTCTCTAAGTCATTGGAGGCTAGAATTAAAAGAAAGAGGAAATTTTAGAGTTTAGAGTAAGTACCTCCTTCTTTCTTCCACTCTTCAAGTAGAGGAGGGATTTGGTCTGAGTCTGGCTGCAGATGACTTCTATTCATTGAGCACCCCCTCTCTGTTCCAAATATGATGCTGGGTATTTCATACCCAGTGCCTCATTTCATCCTTGCATAACCTTTGGAAATAGGTACATGTTATCCTTATTATAGTGGATGACGAGATGTTCCCATGTGACTAGACTAAAAGTCCACTCTAATTCCTAGGTCATGGGAAGAATGTCAGTTGGGCACTGGAACTATTGCCTAGTGAATAGCTTGTTAGTAGTTCCCAACTAACCCATTTCCTTGAGGCTTGTTTAAGATGGTAATCTGCATAGATGTTGTTCTCCCAGAGATGTGATATGTGCACATCAAGGGGTTTGAGGGTGTGCTTGGCACATTACTTTCTTTTTATAAGGAGCTGACTTTCTCTAAGTCATCAAAATGATTCTGACTTTCTCTAAGTCACCAAAATTAAATAGTTTGGAAAACATGCAAATAACACATGTGTTTTGGTTTGGGCTGTTAGTAATAGAATACCATAGATTGCATGACTAAAATGACAGAAATTTATTTCTCACAATTCTGGAGGATGGGAGTAGTGATCTTGGATCAAGGTGCTTATAGATTCAGCTTCTAGTAAGGGCTCTTTTCCTGGTTTTCAGATGGTTATTATCTTACTTTACATGGCAGAGGGAGAGAACGCAGGTTCACATATAGAAGTTCTGACAATTAAGTTTGTGAACTTTCCACCATGCACTTACGTTGGCAACACTGTGTAAGCAATTCAGTAAGGGTTCTTAGCCTTGGTATGTCAGTGTTTCATAGCTGTGTTCCTGGACACTAGACACATAAGTTAGTGTCTTGCTGAGTAGTGTTCATTATTGTTGCATGATTTTGTGTGCCATAATGAGAATGGCAGAGCTTGAATTGGAGCAATAAATAATAAATTTCTTGTTAAGCTTGATAAGAGGGACATGTTAGTCCAAGTTTACGGGGGTAATGCCATGAAGAAAACAACAGTGTACAAGTGGATTAATCTATAATCTTTTTCTGAAGGGAGAGAAAATATCACTAATGAAGAGAAGTTGGAGTGGCCAGTAACAAGCAGAACTTTTGAAAACATTCCCAAAATTTGTATCATCTGGACAGACAGTTAACTGTGTTTACCATGTAGAAGTGCTAAAAAGGCTATGTGAAGAAATTAGATAAAAACTATCTGAATTTTTGCCAATAACTCATGACTCTTGCATCACAACAATGCACCAACTCACACAGTGCTGTCTGTGAGGGAGTTTTTAGCCAGTAAACAAAATTGTATTGGAACACTCTTCCTACTCACCTATTCTGGCCCACAATGACTTTTTTCTTTACCCAAAAGTATAGGAAATATTGAAAGGAAGAAATTTTGATGACATCTAAGACATCAATGGTAATATGACAATAATTCTGATGGCTATTCCAGAAAAAGAGATCCAAAAGTGCTTTGAAGGGTGGACTAAGTGCTGGCATCAGTGTGTAGAACTTCCCCAGGGGAGTTCTTCAAATGTGACTGTAGTGATATTTAGCAATGTGGTATGTGGCACTTTTTCTAGGACGGGTTTGCAAACTTAATTGTCAGACCTCATATATGTATTCTAGTCTTTACATGCCCTTATAAAGGCACTAATCCACTCAATAAAGGCTCTATCCTTGCTACCTACTTACCTCTCAAAGACCCTACCTCCAAATACAATCACATTAGGGATTAGGGCTTCAGCATATGAATATTGGGGCACCCAAACATATAGTCACATGTTCATTATTTAATTTAGAATACAAAGCTATATATATTTTAAAAAAAACCATAATCTACCCTCTCCCAGTAAGACATTATTAATATTCTGATGTAATGTCTTCAAAATAGATAGGCAAATAAGAATAGATTGATGAAATATAAATTATTTTTACAGAAAAAAATTTCTTTACAGAACAGAATCACAAACAATTTTAGAATTAACTTTTTTTTTTTTTGCTTAACAGTATGCCTTCCTAAAATCCAACAAAACTTATATTTTTGTGGGAAATTGGTCAATATATGTATAAAATCTTCAAAAGTATTGTATTAAAACTTAAATTACATGGTGCAGGTTTTATATTTTTAGGTTAAAATAGGTATGTCTTTTCTGGAAATACTACTTGTGATTGGTAAGAGTCCATATTCTGTAATATTTTTATTTAAGTATATAAGTTTTCCTGGGGTATAAAAATAGAAAAAAAGTAGAATTAATAATAGCAATTCTTTATTCCTTATGAACAGGACTCACAACTTTTATAACTCCCTCATATCTGGGTAAATATTTTCTGGCATGAATTTCCTACTTAAATTGCCTTGAAAAGTTTCTTGGGTCTATTAAAAGACAGAATTTGCTCTTCTGCTACAAAAACCACCAAGCTGTGTGTTTTGACAATTTTACAGAGTGAAACAAAGAATTTAGAATTCAATTTGAAAATTAAATTCCAGAAGAATGTGCCATCCCCCAAGCTCCAATCCAAGGTACTAAGTTTGTTTTTTGGGCATCAGAACCTGGAAATGTTCTGGAATGAAATGAAATGCCTGGAAAATTGTCCAGATTCCATAATCCTCCTGGTGACAAACAGTCTAAGTTAAAATGATGGCTTCACTGTAATGTAGATATAAGTGTTTATTCTGGAGAGAAATTCTGCAGAGATCTGTTCTTAGGAGACCAGTAAAGGAAGCAGAGGAAATCATACTTTCTTGTGACAAGAGTTTTTCACTATCTAGCTGCTCCATACATGCTTGTGGCTTGTCATGAAAGATAAGACTCCCCAACTTTCCCCACCCAATATTGTTGCCAGGGGGAAGATTCCATTCGCAGTAGGTGGCAATGGTAAAAACAGGTAGATTCATTTTCTTTAGAAGCAAATGTAATGGAAGCTGTAATAAATGTGCCTTGAAAGACTTGAACTTGAGTCTAACTTTGCTGCATACTGGACTATCAACCCAGAGCAAGTTATCAGGTCTTGTTTTCCTCATCTGTAAAGCAGAAACAATGATCCTTGGTTTCTTCAGTGGAGTCCTATTAAAATAATGCATAGAAAATGCTTTGTAGACTACAGATCATTCATAATAAAGACAGAACTGAAGTTTCTTAACCAAGGCACCCAAGAAGACGGGCTACTGTGCCAAACACTTTGTATGCATTGTCCTGTCTGATACTCCATATCCCTACTCAGTGGATATTGTTTCTATTTTCATTTTATGGATAAGACAACTAATGCTTAGAGAGGTTAAGTAACTTGCCAAGGCCGCAAAGCTTGAACACAGTAGAGTAGATGTTACACTACGTAATATTAATTATGTAATTTTTCTCAAAATATGTTAAGTGAAATGTCATTGCAAATATGATGCCCTTCCTTTAGTAGAAGTATAACTTAAAAACTCTCTATGCATTTATTTTAACATTAGGAAAAACATACTATTAAATAGCATATCAAACACCTGATTTTAGGGCTGTGACTTCTTAAGGTGAGGGCAAAGTTCCAAATATTCAGTTTAAAGAAATAAGGTGATTTCAACCCAAGTCTGAAATAATAGAACAGATGATGCCCAGGTACGATAAGATCACAGTGTGGTAGAAATGACTAAATTCTGTGATACATGGGCCTATGTCACTAAAGATGTAGTTACATATAATATTATATGCAGCATTTTAAAATACAGCAGAAGTGCTGTATATAATAAGATTTTGGTGTTTTGTACACGTAGGCTATAGAAGAGCAAAAAATTCAAATAAGGACCTATTGTATAAAATGAGCCCAAAGTATCCAACTACAGTGATAATAGCTGTTATTTACTGGAGCTTACCATGTTTTAGACATCATCTTTATAACCTAATTTAAATCTCAGGTTTCATTTGTGCTCAGAGAAGCTGTATGAGGAATGCCAAGGAGCCCTGGATCTATTATGTCCAATACAATAGCCTGTAGCAGACATGGCTATGAAGCACCTGATGTGGGAAGAGTCCAGTTGTGATGTGGTGTCAGTGTAAAATATACAGTGGATTTTGAAAATTTCATATAAAAAGGAATATGGAATATCTCAATAATTTTCACATTGATGACATGTTGAAATGACACAATACTTTAAACATATTGAGCTAAATATATCACTAAAATTAATTTTTCCTGTTTATTTTTCTAAGGTATTAGAACATTGAAAATCACCTACAGGGCTCTTAACGTCAGCTCACATTACATTTCTGTTGAACAGTGCTGCTCTGCGTGAGGTGTGTGATGTACTCTTGGCTTGTGTCTGGGCTAAACCCCAGGTTAGAAGGTTTTCAGAAGGGTAGATGAGACTCTTCCTTTGGTTTAATTAGCAGGTGCAAATATAAACGTATCCAAGGTTCAACTACTTTGATTTTGCATTTGCATTTTCCTACAGAGG
Organism: Galagoides demidoff; assembly: GCA_963574575.1. Classification (NCBI taxonomy): domain Eukaryota; kingdom Metazoa; phylum Chordata; class Mammalia; order Primates; family Galagidae; genus Galagoides; species Galagoides demidoff. Next base: position 7,711 of record CAUYQV010104228.1, on the reverse strand, counting down.
CCACCAGCTGCTGAAAAGCCAGAGAGGGATAAAAAAGTCTGGTTCTGGCTGCGTTAGAGCCATTAAACCCTTAAGATAGGACTGTTTCCCTTGATTCAGTGTGCAAATAACAGAGGAGTTTAATTAGCATCCATGTAGTTACACTGATGTAATCTCATGTGGTCAAGGCAAATCATCATAGTCTGGGGCTCAAGTGCGTTCAGGTTGGGAAATTTATTCATAGGTGAGGTATAGCAGTTTTTTGAGTTACAGCATGAAAAGCTTTGGAGGATAATTATTACTGCAGCAGTAGTTGTTGTTCAAAGGGGGAACACAGATGGTGAATGCAACCTGACCTAACTTTAGCATTAACACAAGTTTAAGCAGCTATGACCCAGAGGAAAAAAACCTTCCCTTTTGACAAATGACCATCATCTTTCCCCATTTTTGCTTTCCCCTGGGTCAAATGGCCTTAGCAAGAGTTTCCTCAAACGAAACCAAACCACATATGTGCTTATAAAAACAGAGCCAAAATCTAAACACCAATCAGTTGTTAGGGTTGAGGGGGCAAAGCCAACGCCAGTGTCTCCCACTCACTCAGTAGTTTCTTTCCCTGTAGTTTCTTATTCCTCCTCACGGTACCTTCTTGGAGTTGGGAGAAAGCGTGCTGACCTCAGAAGAGAACATTCAAGTTCAAGAGTGGTTAATTTAGTAGCTTTCTGTCTTTGGAAAAGTCACTTGACTATTCTGGGCTGCTATTTCTTACCCACCTCAAAAATGTCATCATCAAGTACATAAGAGAATCTGGAAAACTCCAGCTTGGAGCAATCATGAAGAATTTATGACTAAAGGTTTTCCAAGTTTCATGTCTTAGCTTTTGGCTTCTTATTAACTTTCTCTTTGTAAAAGTGAGTTAAATTTTAGGACTATGCTGCTTTCCTCTGATTTTTTGTTTGTTTGTTTATTTGTTTTGTATTTTTTCTACTGTGACATGTTATATACTTACAGGGAAAAAATAAACATACATCTTAATGAATTGCAATAGTCTCCCCTTTTTGATGGTGTTGCTTCCTGCAGTTTTAGTTACCTGTAGTCAACAGCAGTCTGGACTATTAAATGGAAAATTATAGAAATAAGCAATTCAGAAATCTCATGCCATCCTCCTCTGGCCTGCCCAGGGCATGAGCCATCTTTTTGCCTGCATCCCAAGGCAGTCTGACTTCCCACTAGTAAGTCCCTTAGTAGCCATCTCAGTTACCAGATCACAAGAAGAAGGGCGAACATAGAACAATAGATATTTTAAAGAGAGAGGGAAAGAGAAAGAGAGAGAGAGAGACATACCACATTTCTATAAATTTGATTATGGTATATTGTTGTAATTGTTATTTTTAATTAATAGTTGTTGTTAATCACTTGTGCCAAATTTATAAATTAAACTTTTTATAGTTATGTAGGTATAGGAAAAAAACATTGTGTGTGTGTGTGTGGTTTAGTACTGCTCAAGGTTTCAGGTGTCCACTGGAGGCCTTGGAATATATCCCCACAGAAAAGGGAGAATTACTGTTTTATAAAATGAGTTCTCAGTATAATCATAGTCCAGATAAAGAAATAGCATGAGCGGTACCCATGAACCCCCAAAATGACTTGACTCAGTGACAACTCCCTTCATCCCCTTAAAGGTAACCATTATTCTGACTTTATGATATTCACTTTCTTTCTTTCATATTTTTTAACACCAAAGTATATATCTGTAATCATGGTGGTTTTGTGTTAGCAGTTTAGGAATTTTAAATAACAAGATCTACATAGATTCTGTGTTTTTTGTTGTACTGTACAGCATCGTGTTTGTGATGGTCATTCTTGTTGTATACAGCTGTAGTACTTTCATTTTTATTGCTATTTCCCATCATGTGAGTACAGTGATTGGTTTGTCCAATCTGTTGTCAAGAAACTTTTGAGCTGTTTCTCATTTTGGTCTATTAAAATAATGCTGCTGAACATTCCTGTACATTTTCGTTGGTACACATGAATATACATTTCTGATGGGTATATTTCTAGGAGTGGAATAGCTAGGTCACAGGTTATGCACATAATGAATATAAGTAGATACTGCCTGGTTTTCCCATTTGTGTTTTGATCAGTTTATATCCTTACCAGCAGAGTTAGGGAGTTCCCCTTTCAGATCCCTACCAGCAGTTGGAATCAGTTTAAAAAATTTTAGCCAGTTTGGTATATCGCTGTGGTTTTCATTTGCTTTACCCTGATGATTAATTAGCTCATTTTCATGTGTCTGGTAGCCATTTGGTTATCTTTTTTGGTGAAGTGACTGTTCAGCTCTCTACACAATTTTTCTACTCAGTTTTCTATGTTTTTATTATTGATTTATAGTACTTACTTTTACATTTTGGATACAAGCCCTATATTGGCTCTATGTGTTATAAATAGATTCTCTTGCTCTGTGCCTTGCACTTTCATTCTGTTAATGATGCTTTTTGATGAACAGATGTTCTTAATTTTGATGGAGTTGAATTTCTCAAACTTTTATTTTATGGTAGTGATATGTTCTTTTTAAAATTCTTCTCCGCCCCTGAGGTTGCAAAGGTATTCTCTCACATTATCTTTTCAAGGTTTTATTGTTTTACCTTTCGCATTTAGCTCTATAATCCACCTAAAATTGATTTTCTGAAATAAGATATAAGTTGGGGTCAAGTTTCATTATTTCTATATGGATATCCAATTGCCTCAGCACCATATATTGCAAAAGCTATCATTACTCTATTACTCAACAGTGTCACTGTTTTAACCTAGGTTTTCCTGAAAGTTAAATCCCTGAGCCAAAGACTTGCTTGGAGGTCATTTATTTGGCAATCCCAAGGAGCAGTAGCGTAGAACCAGACAATGAAACAAGAAAACACAGAAAGCTAATGGAAGGATGTTTAATCAAACTCAATATTACTCTAGGTCACTGGTGCTCAATCTTTTTAAGGTGTCTCATAAAATGAGATTCAGGGCTGTCTAGGGATAAAGGGAAGAAACATTTCTACATTGGGTCTTCCACTGGCCAAAGCTAGGTCCAGGGTGTTAACTCCCCTAGACCTCCAGGTTATGCATGTGTAAGTGCTAAGTGTGGGCACCCCATGCTTTGGCATTCCTTCCTAGGGCAGGAAGAAAGAGGTGTGCAATGTGAGTGGAGAGCCAGATCTAGCATAATTGCACATGTGTGTTGGTGGTCAAGACACACTGGCTGTTGTAGTAGCAGGCTGGAGTAAAAGGTGGCTCTAAGAAGATTTTGATGTGGTTCACAAGATATTCTTTATTCTAGTCCAATGCTATATATATCTGTTTGAGCCAATACCTTAGTTTATCGAAAGCTATAGCTCAGCACCATGTTTTTGTATTCAGTGGAAGAAGTTCTATGGTTTTGTTCTTCAAGAGACGTTTTTGTCTTAATGTTGCCCCTTTGCATTTCTATGTGCAATCTAGAGTCAGCTTGTCAAATCCTGCAAACTATTTTTTTCAGATTTTGATGAAAATTACCTTGAATCTCGAGATCAATTTAGTGAAATGTGCTATCTTTAGAATATTGAGATTTCCATGAACATAGTTTACCCTTTAATTGCTCTTAGTAATGCATTCTAACTTTTCTGCAGAGAAGTCTTGAACATCTCTTGTTAGATATATTTCTAGATGTTTGCCTTTTATTTTTAAATTTTCTAACTTTGTTCTTGGTGTATAATAAAGATCCAATAAGTAGATCTTTTTATATCCATTACTCTTGCAACTCAGTAATTCATTATAGTAATTTATGTGTAGATAATTTAAAGTTTTCTACATAGGTGATCTTAGCTTTTTTGAATAATGACCATCTTGTTTTCTCCCTTCAAATTTTTGCATGACCTATATCTCTTTCTTGCTTCACTGTACTGGCTAGAATCACACAGAAAATATGGAAACTACAGAATAGAAGGATGAAAGTGGGCATTTTTGTCTTGTTCTCAATCTCAATGAAAGAGCTTTAATATTTTACTTTTAAGTTGCTTTGTAAGGATACTCTTTATTAAATAAAGGAAGTTACATTTTTATTCTTAGTTTGCTAAGAGCTTTTTAAAATAAGTGGATTTTGAATCTTCTTAAATACCTTTTCTAAACTATCAAAATATTAAAATATTTTTCTCCTTCATCCTATTAATGTACTTTAACTATGTACTTTAGAATAATTTTAGACTTACAGAAGAGTTGAAAAGATGGTACAGAGTGTTCCCATATGCCTTCATTGCCTTCCTGTAATGTTAACATTTTACAAAATTCATAGTATATTTATCAAAACTAAAATTAGATATTTTTAAAAAGTAAAACCAAAATTGTGTTACTTAAATATACCTCAATCTGATTATAACTTTTACCCTTTTATGTATTTCTGCATGTGCAAAGTTTTAAAAAATTATGTTTATATTTGTAAAGAAGATTTGCTTCAATTTTCTTCTTGTATTGTTCTAGCCAGGTTTTTGCATTACAATATGATCAAATACTTTTGGGTTTTTTTTTCTTTTTGAAAAATTAGTATTATTTATTTCTCTAAATGTTTGGTGAAATCTTTATGGGTAGGTATTTAAATTATGGATTCAATTTATTTGATAATTATGGAACTATTTCAGTTTTTTATTTCTTTTAGAGTTGATGTTTTTTACTTGTATTTTTAAAAGAATTTATTCATTTGCAGTGAATTCTATAATTTTATGTTGACTCAGCATACATTTTGATGATAAGTTGGATATAGCTTCCATTTCTCTGCCTCCTCTCAATTATTCAGTGCAGTGAATCCAGTTATTTGCTGTATACAACCACATCCTGGTGACCACTGCTCTAAGGGACAACTAGATGCAACCTAGTTGACCCCTCATTGTACATGGACTGTTAAAATATTCGGCAGTGACCCCTTGTGCCTGGTTACTATAAACATTCAATTGAAACTACCCATAGGAAATGTGCTGGGATAACACTCTAAGATTTTGGTCCCCAGGTCTCTTACTCTCTCACTTGCTTTCCAACTACTGGTTAAATTTTCATGTCCCAGATGATCATCTTCCCATTAGCCCTGCAAGGCATTCTACCCTCTTCTCTCTGGTATGCAGAAGTAATAAACTGTTAAACTTCTGTTATTTCATGGTTTTTTTTTTTTTTTACTTACTATTGCTGGGTGGTTCTTTCTCACGGAGAGAGAAGGACAGCTTGGCTGCGGGTGCAAGCTTGCTCCTAGAATTGTATGAAAGCAAGAAATGACCGCACAGTCTTAGATGGCATGTGACAAAGTGTCTTTATTTTCCACTCCCTTTTATTGGGAGTTAGTCATGTACATCACATTGATCAATAATCCTAACATCCTCCATTCATATCTTAAACTATAGAAAAGAAAGAAAGTCCAGGAAAGTGAAATAACCATCTTAAGACTAGCTTAAAGGAAGAAAGTCAGGGAAAGTTAGACAACCATTTTAAGACTAGCCTCAGGCTATTCCTCTCTAGAGACCCCAAACAACTATACATTATCTGACTTCTATTGTTAAAGATAAAGGTTAGTATAAACAGGGGAGTATAATCTTTTTCTTCTATGTACTCAATTAAATTTCTGAGAAACAGGCTCTATGACTGTTTTCTCATGGTTTGGAGGCCCCACGGTTACAATGGAGTGTTTTACTCACATCATTACGACGGAGTTTTTCTTTTCACTCACACCAACCTTTGAGTCATGTCCCCTGTACAGAGGGGTAATTTCAATCCTTATCTGACAGGCTAACTTGACTGCACAGTCAGGGTTCCATGTAGGAAGTTGTTAAGCCTTGCCTATGGGCCCCCACCGTGCTTTCTGAGGTCACTTAGGCCTTGACAATAATGCATAATATTCACGAGTCTTTTCACTCAGTTTCTGGAATTAAAAGAGCACATTTCATTTAATTTTGTGGGAGTTCACCCCACATACTTCCTCTGGGTCATCTGACTAAGACACCTGACCTAACTTCTTTCTCTGTCAGGGCTCTCCTACAGAGTGGCTATCTTGGTAGGAACAAACCTAAAATAATTTAAACAAGAGGCACAGGGATGTTTGCCATAATATACAAATTTTCTATGATGGGATGCCTGGTCATGGGTTCAGCACTTAGGCAGGTTTAACACTTATCCACCAGGATAAAGAAGGATGCCATGAAAAGTGCATTGTAAACATCTATAACCACATCCCCTTCAGTCCCATCAGAGCAGGGATGGACTTTATATAAGGTGACCAGATTTTAACATTGGTAAAGTGGGACACCATTGATGGGGGTGGGGGGAGGGTTCTTAATTAAAAATTTGGTCTATATGGGGCAATGAAAATTTTCATAGAATGCAAAAATAGTATTGTAATATATATATTTTTAATTCAACATAAGTACAATTTACAAATATAATACATTAAAAATAATTATGTATAGGGCGGAGCCTGTGGCTCAAAGGAGTAGGGCACTGGTCCACCTGGGTGACCTTGCCCAGGAGGGAAGTAGGGAGTTTACATTAGCCTTTTCATTTCCAAATGAAGTTACATTAACCTCTTCATTCCCAAATGGAATTACATTAACCTTTTCAGCAGCCGAAAAACCAAAACTGTATATTCCCTTCCTGTTGTCCCACTGTTCACTTCCCTAGCTTGTAGTGCAGTCTTTCCAAAAATTGGAACTTTTTAAAAATGCCGTGGGACATGGGACAAATTATTAAAAATTGGGGCTGTCCCACCAAAAGCGGGACATCTGGTCACCTTAACTTTATAGCCACTCTTCAGAGATAGTCCTCAACACCAAATTAGAAGGAAAAAATACCCACTGAAGCATAATTTTCAAATTTATTGTTTTAAGTTGTTCATAATATCCTCTTATATTTTTAACTACTGTTAGATATGCAATGATATGCTCCTTTTTATTCCTAATATTTTAAATTTGTTTTTTCTCTCCCCTCCCTTAATCATCATCAGAGGCTGACAATTTCATTATTCTGTTCAAAGGAAAATATTGATGTTGTTGATTCTCTAATAAATATTTATTTTATTGATTTCTGTTATTCCATTTTCCCTTGGCTTTTCTTGCTCCAGCCTCTCAATACAGATGCTTAACTGATTTAATCATACTCTTTCTTGTAATACATGTATGTAAGCTATACTTTTCCCTCTAAATACAGCTTTGGCTAATCTCACACATTGTGGCACATAACATCTTAATTATTATTAAGTTAAGATACTTTCTATTTTGGTATCTTCTTAGTCCATGGTTTGTTCACTGTATATTTCTTAATTTACAAACATGAAGTTTTCTAGTTAGTTTTGTTTCTGGCTTAATTGCCCTGGAGTCAGAAAACATTTTGTGCAAGTACACAGAATATTTTCATAGAATTTGTGTGATTGATAGTTGTAATATTTGCTCTTAGTGTACTAGGTTTTAAATTTCCTCTATGTATATCTTGTGTTTAGGATGGAGGATGGTTTGCTAGATTAGATGGTTTATCTCAACATTTTCTCCACCATCAATTTTAAGTCTCTCTTTTGTTCTTTGCCTCTGAGAGGGACTCTTTATTCTTTTTTGTTTTTTGATTTTCTTTTTCTCTTTTCCAGGAGTTTCTCTTATTGCTTATTATCAGATGCTTATTGGTAAGGGTTGGGTGAGAGTCATTCTCTGTTCTGATAAAGCTTTAGTCTTTGGCGGGTCTTATGTCT
>CAUYQV010104227.1:0-30712 GCA_963574575.1 Galagoides demidoff | reverse complement strand
AGCTCATAGCAACCTCCAACTCCTGGGCTCAAGCGAGTCTCCTGCCTCCGCCTCCCAAGTAGCTGGGACCACAGGCACCCGCCACAACGCCCGGCCATTTTTTGGTTGCAGCCATCATTGTTGTTTGGCGGGCCCGGGCTAGGGATTCGAACCCGCTACCTTAGGTGTACGTGGCTGGCGCCTTAGCCAATTGAGCCACAGGCGCTGAGCCGGGAATGACTGTTAAGAGGGTTTCTTCTTGGTGTGATGGAAATGTTCCGTAATTAGATAGCGATGATGGTTGCACAATTCTGTGAATATACCACTGAATTATGCATTTCAAAATGGTTAATATGGTGAATTTTATCTCAATAAAATGTCATTTTACAAGTTTTAAGTGATACATATATTTGAATCATTTTATTTAAATTAGGTTTCTGTGCTCTTTAATGCAAGCTAGCTTTGATTCTTTTTGTATTTTGACAGGGGTTGATTTTTCTTTCTTTTTTTTTTTTGCTTGCTCTGTTGCCTAAGCTGGAGTGCTGTGGCATGACCATAGTGTACTGTAACCTTGAATTCCTGGGCTCAAGCTATCCTCATGTTAATTTCCCAAATAGCTAGGACTGCAGGCATGTGCCACCGTGCCCCGCTAATTTTATTTTTTAGAGATGGGGTCTTGCTATGTTGATCTTGACCTCCTAGCCTCAAGTGATCCTCCTGTTTTGGCCTCCCTAAGTGCTAGAATTACAGGGATGAAGCACTGTGCCCAGCCAGGGTTTGATTTTGAAGCAACTCCAGGTCAGGGTTAGGGCATGTGCTTCTTGAGTTTTTTGTGGTTGTTATGCGTCAACTCCTGCCCAGCTAGTTTTATAGTCTCACCTTCAGAAAGCAGGGAAGAAACCTGGACATCACCAAAATTGGGTCTACCTACTTTACATTCAATGAATTTCATTTAAAAATCAAGCTGAAATAATTAGACTTTTAGAAGTCAGGATTGTGGTTGCCCTTGGTGGAGAGAAAGGGGTGATAATAATTTGAGAGGAAACATGTAGGAGTTTTCTGCAGTGCTAGGGATATTCTATTTTGGATTGGGTTGCTGGTTGCACAGGTGTATTTGATTTGTGAGAGTCCATCCAGTGATACACTTACACAATGTGTCCTGTTGTGAATGTTTGTTGTTCTTCAGTAATAAACTCACGCTTTAGCTCAACCTCTAGATACGTGTATATGATATCAACAAACTGGTGCGATTAATTGGGTACCAGAGTTCACTGACTTCACCTGCTACCTTGGACAATACCAGCCATGGCTATTTCAAAAGGTTCTGTTTCCATAGGCAGGACTGTGTAGGTGCTCTTACAGCTCTACATGAGGGCCTGTCATCCTCAACATCTCCTAACAAGTGCTTTCAAGAGCAGGGTCATGGCTAAGCTGTGCTGCCTGTGTGCTGGACCTACTAAAATGTAAATGAGAGGATTCTCTCAATCAGGAACAGCACTACCAGGCACTTGTGCCCACCTCTCACCTGTGCCGGACACCTGGAAACTACCATGGTGCTGACACTTTCTACTTGGACCAAGAAATGCCACAGTGGGCATCCAGGACATATTGATCAAGCTGGTATTCTAGTGGGCTCAGGCTCATGATCCCATATCTAAAATATTTGATGCTAGAGGTATTTTTGGATTTTAGAAAGGTGATACGTTGCATATAGTATGTTACGTAATACTGCCAACATGATCTAGGCAGTAATCTTCTGTAATCAGACAAAGATGAATATTTATACCAAGTGAGATGGAGACTACAAGTAATCTCGTGTCACTTCAGGCTAGGGTGTGCTGCCAAACAAGTTTGTGTTAAACTTCAAAAATTGTTTTAGTTTTCAGAGTTTGGGGATTGCTCATGAGGGAACATGGGGTCTGTCTCAGTTGTATCATTGAACAAATGAGTCTCGGTGCTTTTTTTGTTCTGTTTATAAGGTTTTATTAAAAGTTCTTTAGAATCAAATGTTTTGAACCTTTTTTTTTAATATGAGGGTACATATAATTATTGTTTGCATTTGTAAGGTAAAAGTCCGAGTCGTTCTCCTTTCTTGACAGAGTTTTTCATGGGTGGAGGTGCTGAGTGGGAAAGATAGAGGTGAAAAGTATACTATGGCATGGTATTTCACAATCAGCCTAGGGAGGCTGCAGCTGTAGGTCAGTACACGTTGATGGCTGAGTGGCAAGATGATAACCTTGAAGGGACAGAGTTGCCTACATAGCACAATTCTTTTTTGGATTCTACTCTCTTCCATGGCACCTGCTAAGCTGTCAATGCTTGTTAACATTTCATTGATTTCTGTAGCACATTAGGGCCTTCCTGGAGCGTTCAGCCATAGCCAAGTTTATAATGTACAATTTCTGGAGACTAATATTTATCTAAATTAAGTTAATTATAGGGATGATAAAGCTCACTAGGCATGTGTTTAGAAGAGATTAGAGTTGAATTTCCTAAACAAGAACAAGGAAAACCTGTTCTGGAAAACTGATTTGTCATCATTTGAGCTGATCATTCATGGGACATAAGTTCATTGTGGCAATGTCTTCTGAATGCCTCTCTTCAGGATCCTCATTTCGGATTTGAGGGAAATAGACAGATTTCACATCAATTGAGAAGGTTTGTCCTACAACTCCAAACTTAATCTTGGTGTGAACTGTTTAAAGGAACAATAAAGAAAGTGACAGTGATAGGTTGTATTATGTGTGTCTGTGGGATAGAAGATGGTAGCCAAAGGTGGCATGAGTTTGTAAGCTGATGCCATTGTCATTGATGATTACCTTTTACTGTGTTATCATTGTTTTGTTTGTATGACAACCTCAGGAATCTTCCTGTCTCTCTCCTGCCAATTCTACTATCTCTTGCTCATCAGTAAATCTCATTTAGTTCATTTAGTAGATGTTTATTTAATAGTTTTTGTGGTGCTGAAGATGCCACCAACTGTAGTAGGCAGGCGAGGGAAGTGAAACTGTTAAGATCTAGTCTTTGCCTTCTGAAGTTTATAGTCTGGTGAGGTAGACAAATAAATTCAATATTTATTGTATTGTATCTTACCGTACAGTTGTATATGTACGGTAAGATAAGTTAAATCCTGTAGTAGACATATATACGTAGAGTATTATGGGGACACAGAAAAAGAATATCTCAATTATCTTGTGTTAGAAGTGGGGGTTGGGGAAATTTTGTTATGGGAAATGATGCTTTCTAGTTGACTTTTTCCTTATTTATTAACATTTTTGAAACTTTAGTAAAATGCACAGATTGCGATATAGTTCAATGAATTTTGACAAATATATATGCCCATGTAAATATCACCTCAGTCAAGATGCACATCATTTTCGTTGATGCAGAAAGTTCCCTTGTGCTTCTTTCCAACTAGTACACCATCCTCATCCCCTTCCTCAGAGGCAACCAGATAAACTGCCTCTGGACTGCCATGAAAGGAACAGTGTGCAAACACATGGACATGTGAGAAATTGTGACATGCGTAAGGGATCTCCAGCCCTCTGGTCTCATATTGCTAGGTTATGGACATCTCATCTCTGTTGGATGGATGTTTGACAGAGATGAGGCTAGGAGCCAGGCCACCAAGGGACAGGAACAATTTAACTTTCATTCTGTAAGAAAAAGGGGAGCATGGAGGGGTTTCAGGCAGGGTAGTCATCTTTTTGGTATGCTAAGACTTGATTTTAAAGGGGTTACTCTGGCACTAGTGAGTTTGGGGAATCAGAAAGGATTTTAGTGTACATTCATATAAGCAGAGAGACCTGTTTAGGAGCCAGTTGCAATTATAGTAATCTAGAAGTGATGGAGGTCTGAGTCAATACAGTGGTGGAAATGGAGAAAGAAAATGGATGGGAAAGGAGTTAAGGAGATAGACTTTTCAGTACATGATTGATTAGGTGGAGGTTGAAGGAAAAGGAGGCCTCTACACACTAAGGCACCTGCGAACAAGGATACATGTGGTATTTTCTTCAGCAACACCAGATTTTGTATCCCCATATTTCAAAATATTGCGTAATCAAAGTTACTAGCTTGTGAGTAGAGAACACTAGAACTCAGATCCCTATCTTCCAGCCCAGATGGAAGAAGTTTTTTTCTACTTTATTTTTAGGGCTTTTTAAATGTCTCCAAAATAGGCCAATGTTTATGCTTGTACAAATCAGTCTTGGGCTCCTTTCTTCACAGAGTGATTGGTATATTCAATCTATGATCTTTTAAAATAACAGCTATCTCCACTGTCATACTTTAAAGATCTTGAAAAGATAATACTTAGAATCAGAAAAAGCCTTGAATAGACAAGACATTACTCAGGAATAAAAAAAAACAGGAGGAATCACACTACCAGACCTCAGATTATACTATAAATCGATAGTGATCAAAACTGCATGGTACTGGCACAAAAACAGAGAGGTAGATGTATGGAACAGAATAGAGAACCAAGAGATGCACCCAGCTACTTACTGTTATTTGATCTTTGACAAGCCAATTAAAAACATTTAGTGGGTAGGACCATGCCTATGGTTCATCTTACAAGGGTACATGTGAATCTTTCTAAATGTAGAATATAAATGTCTTAACACAATAACTAAGAAAATGACATGAAGGCTATGTTAACAATTGATGAAAATATTTCAGATTGTATGTGGAACCAGCACACTGTACCCCATGACTGCATTAACGTACACAGCTATGATTTAATTAAAAAAATAATAATAAAGATGAGGAAGAGTGGCTAGAGGCAGGCATGAATTAAAAACTACTAAGGGCTTGCCTGAGAGGAACTTAGAATACAGCAAATACAAGGAAATCGAAATTTTAGCAGGATAAAATGCTTTGAAGGCAGAGAGAGTTCGACTTTAGAAATATCAGTTTGAGATGAAAGCTAAACAACCCTGAGAACGTGACCACTGGACAGGTGAGAATGCAGAAAGTAAGGCTCGTGAGAAATGTGAGGAGATAAAGAATTTGAGAGGACAGGTCACTGACACTCTAAGCAGTGGTTCTCAACCTGTGGGTCACAGCCCACAGGAACTGTATTAAATGGCCGCGGCATTAGGAAGGTTGAGAACCACTGCTCTAGAGCAAAGCTTTTCAAATGTTGATGGCAAGCCATTTACAAAAAATACATTTGACATTTCTTCCTACCACTTGTTAAGGCATAGGTGTGTGTATAGGTACAGAACAGTATTAGATTTTTTATTAGGAACTTAATACCCTTACTACATGAGATGCAGTTAGATATTTTCTATTGCACTCTACCTATTCTACTTTTTTCCTGATTTATCAAGCAAAGAAATCAGTTTCAGAAACACAGTATTGGAGACTGTCAAAAGATTCTGTTTAGGCTACATGGAGACCTTATCTGAACCATCCAAGTTAAGAACTTATTATCTTCTTACCTTCTTTTTTTTCTTCTTCTTCTTTTTTTTTTTTCTTTCAGTTTTTGGCTGGGACTGGGTTTGAAACCACCACCTCCAGCATATGGGGCCTGCACCCTACTTGTTTGAGCCACAGGAGCCACCCTTATCTTCGAACCTTCTTTACAGAATGCTCTTCTATTATGTAGTAAGCTATGCCCCTGGCCTGGTAGTTTATTGGTTGATCTTGTTCCTTTGAATAGTAACTGACGTACATAAACGTCCCAAAAAATCTTAGACCATGTTTGTCTGTAGTTGCACCTTTGATCTCCTCATCAACCCTAGTTAGTATTAACATTGGTTCACTCTGTTCATACAGAAATGCAGGTTCCCAAAAATCAAGTCATATAGCTGTGAGTGAGTCCAGATTTCCTGACTCTGGAGGCCACTCCACATATAAAAACTGCATAACTATTCTCTGCAAAACATACATCAATAAACTACAAAGCCTTCTTGTTGCAATCAACTCTTTAAAAAAAAGTAGCCAGGCATTGTGGCAGGCACCTGTGGTCCCAGCTACTTGGGAGGCTGAGGCAGGAGAATCGCTTAAGCCCAGGAGTTGGAGGTTGCTGTGAGCTGTGATGCCACAGCACTCTACCCAGGGTGACAGCTTGAGGCTCTGTCTAAAATAAATAAATAAATAATAAATCTAAATAAAATAAAATAAAAAGCAATTAGGTTATATTTTCTATTTCTTTCTTCATCTATAAAAGGTAACATTTGTTACACTTGCTTCTGATTTGCTTTTTCACTTACAATATGTTCTGGAAACCACTCAATATCAGCTCAGAGTCTTTTATCTCATTCTTTACAGTTGTGTAGCACTCTGTGATGTGAGTGTTCCAATTTATTTCGTCAATTTTCCATGTATGAACATTTGGGTTGTGTTCCATGTCCTGCAATTATGGATTATTCTGCATAAGCTATAGTTGTACATATGTGTTTTTATTTTTGGTATACTGATATATTGCAACCCCTTTATAGTTTGCCTTTAAAAATCATTTGGGGATCAGAAGTTTTTGGATTTCAGACTTTTTCTGATTTTGGAATATTTTTATTATACTGACTGGTTAAGCAGCCCTAATCCAAATATCCAAAATCCAAAATGTTCTAGTGAGTATTTCCTTCAAGCATTATGTTGGCACTCAAAACGTTTCAGGTTTTGGAACATTTTGGGTTTCAGATTTTCAGATTAGGGATAGTCAATGTATAATATTTTAGGGGTATTGGCTTTAGTAAAATATATTCTTCATTGAGATATAATTCACATAATATAACATTTCACATGACATAAAATTCACTATTTTAAAATGTACAATTCAGTGATTTTTAGTATATTCACAAGTTGTGAAACTACCACCACCAGGGAATTCTAGGATATTTTCATCACCAGAACTGGTAAAAACCTTAATCACTGGTAACTATTCATCTACAACCTACTTTCTGCCTCTAAAAATTTTCCTATTTTAGATATTTAACATAAATGGAATCATACAAGATGTGGATAGTTTTGTCTGGCTTCTTTCAATTAATAAACTTGTTTTCAAGTTATCCTTATTGTAACACATATTAGTACTTCATTCTTCTTTACCACCAAGTAGTATTTCATTGTGTGGACATACTGTATTTTGTTTACCACTTCCTCAGTTGATTAATGGTTGGTCATTTCTACCTTTGGGCTGCTATGAGTAATGCTTTATGAACATTCATGTACAAGGTTTTGTGTGTACATATGTTTTCCATTTTTTTTGAGTTTAAGCCTAGGTATAGAATTGCTAGAATGTATGGCAATATTTAAATTTCTGAGAAACTTTCAAACTATTTTCCACAGCATTTCCATACCTATGAGGAATGTATGAAGATTACAATTTTTCCACATCCTCAACAATACTTATTTTCTGTGTTCTTTTTTTTTTTAATTATAGCCATCCTAATGGTTGTAAAGGGGTATCTAATATGATTTTGATTTGCATTTTCCTGATGACTCAGGATGTTGAGCATCTTTTCATGTGCATAACAGCCATTGGTATATCTTCTTTGGAGCAGTGTCTACTGAAATCTTTTACCCATTTTTTAAATTGAGTTATTTTCTTTTTTACTGTTTGTTCCTAAGAACACTTAGTGTTCTTTATATATTCTAGATGTAAGTCCTTTTTCAGTTACATAATTTGAAAATATTTTCTCTCATTCTGTGGATTTTTTCACTTTCAAAACCCTAAGGAATACAAATGTTGTTACATAAATATATCATGTGAGGCAGGGCTTCTACTATGCTCAGCACCCATAAAGTGTTCAAATAGGTAAATTTTTATCACTTACCTCCCTCCCAGCCTCCCCTTTCTGGGTTTTCAATTACCTTTATATGATGTATACCCTCCATTTAGCTTTCATCTCTTGGAACTTTCACAGCAACTTAAATGGAATTGAAGACCATTATCCTGAGTGAAGTATCTCAAGAATGGCAAAAAAAAAAAAAAAACTCTCTGAGTTTTACAATATAGTTCGTTTGCTCATTTGTTTGTTTCCATTTGCCAAATGCTTGTTTGAGGATATTTCAGTTTTAAGTGTTGTGGTTTGTAGTTTCTTTGAAAGGAAATTTTCATCAGCTGAAATGTTTTCTTATTTAGTTTTCTTTTAATAGTGGTCTTGTAAAGAAGGCTGTTATTGTCCACTTTTTCCATATAAAGGATTGGCAACTTTGTGTCATTCACAGTATTCCAAGATCAAGAATGCCTTCTGTTCTCACTATAGTGATGTACAGATGTAATAATGTATTTCCTTTTTTTTTTCTTCCTTTGGTAGGTAGAAAGAGGTTTCATTTACCTCTTATTTTATTGTGGAAATATATATATATAACATTAAATTCAAAATATTAACCATTTTTAAATGTACTGGTTCAGTAGTATTAAATAAATAAACATTGTTATAGAACAGATCATGAAAAATGTTTCCCTCTTGCAACAGTGAAACACTATACCTACTAAACACTAATTTCCCTGACATCTTCCCACCAGCCTTGGCATCTATCCTTCTACTTTCTACAATTTTGACTATATGAGATAGTTCATGAGTAGAATCATGAACATTTTGTCCTACAACTGGTTTATTCCTCTTAGCATAATGTCCCTCAGGATCATGGTTCATCCATGTGGTAGCATGTGATAGAATTCCTTCATTTTTAAGGTGGCATAATACTCCATGGTATTTACTGTATTTTCTTGATTCATTTGTTTGTTTCTAAACATTTGATTTGCTTCTACTTCTTCGTAATTGTGAATAATGCTGTGATAAACAGAAATGTGCAAGTATCTCTTTAACATGCTGTTTTGAAATCAGACTTATATCTAGAAACGGAATTGCTGGATCATATAGCAATTATAATTTTAACTTTTTGAAGAACCTCCATACTATTTTCCATAATGGCTGCACCATTTTACATTCCTACCAGTAGTGCACCATGATTTCACCTTTGGCATCCTCACCAACAATTTTATTCTTTTTACAGTGGTCATCATGAAGACTATGTGGTCATAGCTAATTGTGGTTTTGATTTGCATATTTCCCTGCTGATTGGTGATGCTGAGCAACTTTTCATGTGTGCTTAGTGACCATGTGTATATATTCTTTGGAGAAATGTATATTCAAGTCTTTTGCCCATTTTTTAATTGTGAGTTTTTTTCCTGTTTTTATTTTTCTGATTGAGTTGTAGAAGTTTCTTACATATTCTAGATATCAGATACATGATTTGCAATTATTTTTCCCTTTCTTTTCACTCTTGATTGTTTTCTTTGATATGCAGTGCAGAAGTTTTTAAGTTGGTGGTCTTATTTGCCAATTTTTATTTTGTTGCCTACATCTTCTGTGTCCTATCCAAGAAATTATTGCCAAAACCAATGTCCTGAAGCTTTTCACTTAGGTTTCCTAAAGAGTTTTATAGCAATAGGACTTATATTTAGGTCTTGAAGCCATTTTAATTTTTATCTATGATTTAAGACTTCAACTTTCATTATTTTGCATGTGGATATCCAGTTATTGGAGACTATTGTTTTCCACTGTGTACTCTTCATACCCTTATGGTAGATAGATTGACAATATACACAAGTTTATTTTTAACCTCTCTTATGTTTGATTGAACTATATACCACATCATTTTAATTGCTATTACTTTGTAATATGTTTTGAAATCAGGAAGTAGGAGGCCTCCAATTTATTCTCCTTTTTCAAGATTGTTTGGCTACTTGAAGTCCCTTGGAATTCCATATAAATTTCTGTATTTTTTTCTCTTTAAATAAAAAATGTCATTGGAATTCTGATAGGGATTATATTGAACCTGTAGATAACTTTGGGTCCTATGGAAACTTTAACAATATTAAGTCTTCCAATCCACAAGCATGGGACATTTGTCCATTTATTTGTACTTTCTTTCATATCTTTTAGCGATATTTTATAGTTTTCAGTGTACAAGTCTTTCACCTCCTCAATTAAATTTATTCCTAAGTATTTTACCCTTTTTGATAAAATAGCAAAAGAGATGTTTAAAAATTTCCCAATACATCCCTTTTGGAAAGTCATATGGAGAACACTTAGAGAACTAAATATAGATCTGCCATTTGATCCTATCATTCCTCTGCTAGATATATATCAAGAACAAAAATCACGCTACAATACAGATATCTGTACCAGAATGTTCATTGCAGCCCAATTCACAATTGCTAGGTCATGGAAGAAGCTCAAGTGCCCATCAACCCATGAATGGATCAATAAATTGTGGCATATGTACGCCATGGAATACTATGCAGTCATAAAGAAAGACGGAGACTTTACCTCCTTCATGTTTACATGGATGGAGCTGGAAAATATTCTTCTCAGCAAAGTATCTCAAGAATGGAAGAAAAAGTATCCAATGTATTCAACCCTATTATGAAACTAATTGTTAACTATCATAGGAAAGCTATAATCCAATTGTAGTCCAAGAATATAGGAAAAGGGGAGAGGGAGGGTAGGGGAGGGGGGAGGATGGGTGAACGGAAGGTGATTTCTAGGATCACACCTATGATTTATCCTATAAGGGTACATGTGAATCTTTCTAAAAGTCAAATATAAATGTCTTAACACAACACTTATGAGAATGACATGATGGTGATGTTGGCCAATTGGATGAAAGTATTTCAAATTGTATATGGAAACAATACACTGTATCCCATGATATATTAATGTGCACAAATATGATTTAATAAAAATAATTTTTAAAATTTCCTATTCAGATTAGGTATTGTTAGTTTCCAGAACCCAACTGATTTTTGTGTGTTGATTTTGCATCCTACAACTTCACTATAACTATGATTATGGTTCTAATAGATTTTTTTGTGGAATCTTTAGGGTTTTCTACACATAATTATCACATCATCTGCAAGCAGAGATAATTATACTTTATCTTTTCTAATTTGAATGCCTTTTATTTCTTTTTCTTGTGTAAGTGCTCTGGTAAGAACTTCAAGTCCTATATTGAACTGCCATTATTAGAAAGGGCATCCTTGCATTGTTCCTGAACTGAAAGTAAAAGCTTTCAGTCTTTCACTGTTGAGTATGATGATGGCTGTAGGCTATTCAGAAATGGCTTTTATTATGGTAGATAGTTTTCCCTTGCTGGTGCTTTTATCAGGAAAATATGTTGAATTTTGTCAAGTAAACCATCCTTGCACTCTAGGTATTAGTTTTCTTGGTCATACTATCTGATCCCTTTAATGTGCTGTTGAATTCAGTTTGCTAGTAATACAGGTAGTCCCCAGGTTATGAACAATATAGGTTCTACAGGTTTGTTCTTAAGTTGAATTTGTATGTAAGTTGAACAGGTACATCCACCTATTACCTGTAATACCCTCTGTTTGTAAGCACAAGTCATTCATCAGTCTGCTGTTTGTAACTTTGGGACTTACTATAATAGCCTCCATTTGTATGTTTGAATTGTACTTATGAATTGTACATAACTCAAATGTTTCTAACTCAGGAACTATCTGTACTTCATTTAGGATTTTTGCATTAATATTCATCAATTTTTCAAAAGTTCTGGCCTATATTTTTCTTGTTATGTCTTTGGTTTTGGTATCAGGTAATTTTTCCTCCTTGAATTACTTTAGGAATGTTCCCTCTTCAATTCTTTTGAATTCTTTCATGGAATCTGAGAAGGATTAATAATAATTCTTCATTAAATATTTGATAGAATTCTGCAGTAAAGCCATCTGCTCCTGGGTTTTTCTTTGGGGGAGAATTTTGAGTACTACCTTATTCTCCTTCTTAGTTATAGGTCTGTTCAAAGTTTTTATTTATTCATAATCCACTTTTTGGTAAATTGTATGTTTCTAGGAATTTTCTCTTTCTTCTAGATTACCCAATTTGTTGACATATAACTGTTCAGAGCAATTTATCTCATAATCTTTTAGAATTTCTATAACATTGGCTGTAATGTTCCTCTTCCATTTCTAATTTTAACCGAGTCCTCTTTTTTTAGACTACCTAAGTATTTGTCATTAATTTTCTTAATTGTTTCAATAAACCCTTGGTTTCATTCATTTTTTTCTATTGTTTTCTATTCTCTATTTCATATATTCCTACCCTAATCTCATTCTCTTCCTTTGTTAATCTTCAGTTTAGTTTGCTCCTCCTTTTCCAGGTCCTTGAGATATAAACCTATGTTGTTGATTTGAGGTCTTTTTAAATGTAAGTTACAGATTACCATTATAAATTTCCCTTTTAGTACTGCTTTTGCTACATGTCACAAGTTTTGGTATGTCATGTTTCAGTTTTCATTTGACTCCAAATACTTCCTAAATACTCTGTGGTTTATTCTTTGACCCATTCATTCTCTAAATGTGAAATGTTTAATTACCAATACTTAACGGATTTTTTTGTTTTCCTCTCGGTATTGATTGCTAATTTTATCTCACTGTGGCTAGTGAAGAAACTTTGCAAGATTTTGATATTCCTAAATTTGTTAAGACTTGTTTTGTGGCCTCACATCTAGTCTATCTTGGAGAATGTTCACTCTGCATTTGAGAAGAATATGTATTTTATGGTTGTTGGGTGAACTTTATGTATTTTAGTTCTGATTGGTCTATAGTGTTGTTCAAGTTTTCTATTTCCTTATTGCTTTTCTGTCTGTTCTATCCACAAATGACAGAGGGGTATTGAAGTATCATTGAGTTGCTGTTTCTCTCTTCAGTTATGCTAGTGTTTGCCTCATATATTTGAAGAGATGCTAATGTTAAATTCATGTAAAACTGTATATATGTCTGGGCAGCACCTGTGGCTCAGTGAATAGGGCGCCGGCCCCATATGCCAAGGATGGTGGGTTCAAGCCTGGCCCCAGCCAAACTGCAACAAAAAAATAGCCAGGCATTGTGGTGGGTGCCTATGGTCCCAGCTACTTAGGAGGCTGAGGCAAGAGAATCGCCTAAGCCCAGGAGTTGGAGGTTGCTGTGAGCTGTGATGCTACAGCGCTCTACTGAGGGCAATAAAGTGAGACTCTCTCTAAAAAATAAATAAAAAATAAAAAAACTGTATATATGTCTTCGTGATGAATTGGTTTTTATAATTTATAACATCCTTTTTAGCTTCTTATGATAGTTTATAAGTAAGGCCATCTCTATTCTCTTCGTGATCCCATTGGTATGAAATACCTTTTTCCATCCTTTCACTTTTAGTCTATTAGCATCTTTAGATCTAAAGTGAGTTTATTATAGATAACAGATAGATAGATCTTACTTTTTTATCGATGTATCCAATCTGTGTCTTTTAATGGCATGTTCAATGCATTCATATTTTAAGCAATAATCATGATAGGAATAACTTACTATTGCCATTTTGTTCATTATTTTCTGTATATCACATAGGAGGGTTTTTTGTTCTCTCTTCCCTTGCTACCTTGTTTCATTGACTTTTTTTATATTGATATATTTTGATTCTCTTCTCATATTCCTTTGTACATATTTTGTATGTATTTTCTTTGCAATTTTCTTTGAAATTATATAAATTATTTTAAAATTATAACAATATGTTTTAAACTGATAACAACTTAAATTATGTATACAACTATACTCTTTTGTATCTCTGCTTCCCTAATTTATGGTATTGATGACACCAATTATATTGTGTATCCATTAACATTTACTTATGACTCTTTTCTTTTTGTTAAATTCCATAC
This sequence comes from Galagoides demidoff, assembly GCA_963574575.1. Lineage (NCBI taxonomy): Eukaryota > Metazoa > Chordata > Mammalia > Primates > Galagidae > Galagoides > Galagoides demidoff. Next base: position 17,074 of record CAUYQV010104227.1, on the reverse strand, counting down.
TAGATTTAAATGTGATTTAACACAGGATTCTGTATTCGTCTATATATTTACCTTTACCAAGGAGTTTTATATTTTTATAGGATTCTACGTTGCTGTTTATCATTCTTTCATTTCAACATGAAGGATTCCCTTCAGTGTTTATTGCAAGACAGGTCTAATGGTGATTTACAGTTTGGTAGATATTTTTGGTTGCCAGGCTTTTTTTCCCTCTGTTTCTTGGAATATAGCATCCAACTCCCTTCTTGCCTTCAAGGTTTCTGCTGAAAAATCTGCTGGTACCCTTAATAGACACTCCCTTCAATATGATGAGTCAAGAACAAACTTTCCTCCTGTTGGTATCAAGAGTTTATGACTTTTGACAGTTTGATTATAATGTATCTCAGTGTATACTCCTTAGATTTATCATAGTTTGAAGTATTGTTAACTTCTTGTCTTTGTATATTCATTTTCTCACCTCAGATTTGGAAAGATTCAGTCATTATTTCTCAAATAGGTTCTCTGCCATTTTATAGGGTTCTATATTACTGCTTATCATCATTATCACTTCAATGGCGACTTTATGGTGTTCTACAAGTCCCTTAGGCTTTCTTCATTATTTTTTCCTTATTGCTTCTTTGCCTTGGTAGTATCAAACGTCCTGACCTGTGTTTGCTAATGTTTTCTTCTGACTGGTAAAGCCTGCTATTGATTTCATTCTAGTGAATTTTTTGATTGTTAGTGTATTTTTGGTTTCAAAATTACTGTTTGACTTCTCTTCATGGTTTCTCTTTGTGGTATTTCCATTTTGTTCCTACATAGTTTCCGTGATTTCATTTAATTGCCTATTTATGCTCACTTTCCATTCACTGAGCATCCTTATAACAGTAATTTCTAATTCTTTCTTAACTCATGTTTATACATTTCTTGAATTTTGGTTTCTGGAAATTTTATTTATTCCTTTCAATGTGCCATGCTTTTCTGTTTTTTTGTGTGTGTCTCTTGTTATTTTTTATTGGAATTTTGCCACTTGAAAAATCAGCCTCCTCTACCAGATTTTGTGATCTGGTTTCATACAGACAGAACTCTCTCCACTTAGCCCAGCTAGAGTTTCTGAAGATCTCCTAAGCCTTTTCTGAAAACGTATCCTCTTTGGTCTTGTGTGTATAGTCTCCTAATTGAAATGGTTTACCAGTTCTTGTATCTGCCATACTGTAGCCTCGCAGGTCTGTATGGTAAGATGTGCTGGAGTCACATCTAGTGTTTGTTCATGGTACTGCAGACTGTACTGTGATGAGAATGTTATATGCTTTTTCTCAGAGATCCCCATACTGGAGCCTCCGTTCCTGTTAGTTTTTGGATTCAAGCAAAATAAAAACTGACCCTTCTGGTAAACCACGCTGAACGTCTAAATGTTGGACCCATAATACATTCTACTTCTTTCCCTCTCCAGGGAGAAAACAAGAAGTGAGCATTTCTTCCCATTCCAGCCCTACCATACTATAGGTAGCTGCTTTGGTGATGCCACAAATTTTCCTAAGCTTTACTTTGGCCTGTGTATTATTAAATCCATGTTTCCACAAGGGAAGAGAAGTCTAGAGATTCCTATTCCACCATCTTACTAATGTCACCTCATTCTTTTATTTTTTGGTTCTCATTTGTTTTGTAGAATCCTACATTTTCCCAACATGTTTTTCCCCTTTATTACCCACATTCAAAGGGCACATCCCAGTTCCCTCGACTCTTTTCTTCCAGAGTGATGCCTTTCCAAGACAGCCATTTCATGTTCACACAACTTTAAGTCATTTTCCTTTAGTTAGTATTTCTATATACCAGGATTATTTTACACCTTTCCCACACTTGAAGTAGACATTGTTACCTCATCCTTAGACTTCTTTGTTTCCCGCCTTCTCTTCTGAAATTATTCATATCAACTCCAAAGGCTTGTAGCAAGAACTAAAAAAATGTGCTAGAATTTGATGTCCATATGTACTTTTACGAACAGGTAACTTAAAAATTATAGTATTCTTTAGTTATGCTGAAGATGTGGATAATGTGTAGTTTGACCCACTGAGTCAAAGGTAGTGAAGTGCATAGTTGCTTGCAGTTGACCATCTGAAGAACTTTAGTCCTGGATTTCTACTCAAAATCTATTAACTTTGGGTCACTCAGTAAATGAACCAGTGCTTTTCCTAATGTGTTTCTGTTCACATTACTGTTCACTAAAGTTCTTCATTATTGTTTCTGAGAACAATTGTCTTTTTACTTAAAATTATTATTCCATCGTGTCTGAAGTAAAAGTGACTTCTACAGTGTGAAAATTATCTACTTCTCCTTATAACCACTTGGTTTTTTTGTGGCTCCTTCCAGAGTTTTGTGTGCAAATATAAGTACATACATGTGTTCTTTTCCTATTTACCAAAAAAAAAAAAAGCATACTGTATTACACATACATTTCTAAGCCTTGTGATTTTTCACTTAACATTGTTAGCCATTGTCTCTTTTTATATCAGGAATAGAAAAGTCCTCATTCTCCTTTATACAGCTTCTTGAATGTACTAATAAATCTATTCTTATCTAACCATTCCCCTAATGATAAATAATTCTTTACATGTATCATTTCTATCACACTCTTGTCTTTCTCTTACATACACACCCCAGAAGTAGGACTGCTGGATCGAAAGTTTTAAGTATTTGTAATTTTGGATAACTGCCAAGTCACCAATTTTTAATCCCACCAGCAATAAGTGAATATTCATTTCCTTAAAGGCTCACTAAAAGTTTAGCAAACTTGTGTATTTCTGCCAAGCTGAACTTTTAATTTCCATTTCCCTTTTGAAATAAACTATTTTAAATACATTTATAAGTCACCTTTATTCATATATTTCATCCGTTTTTATCTGAGGTTTTTGGTCATTTTCTTATTGATAGCTAGAATTAGAGATTACTCCTTTGTGAAATACACAAATCTTGTTCCAGTTTGTCACTGTCCTTCAAATTACCTATGGTACTTTAACATCTGGCCTTTTCTTTTAAATTGGGTTTAGCAACCTTTTCTATTACAGCTTCTGGATTTTGAGGCATAGACTTGCCCTTCTAAGCATGGTAAAAAAAGGTTAACTGAACTTTCTACATACCTTTCCGGTTGTTCTGCTTACAAGGGTTTTTAAGCAAGACAGATCATGGCCCCACAAATAGGTAATACTCCCACATCCCACATCTCAGGAATGATTCTTTGTACAAAGTTACATACAAAATTTGATGAAGTCTGTCTATAGAATGGTTTCCTTGCCCAATGAGCTGTATCATATGGCTAAGATTTATCAGTAGTTTGTAAGCAACTTAATAGGAAAGCCATCATTTGGAGCAAATTTCTTCCTCAACCTATTCTATAAGGATTAAAGCAGCAAATATTTAGCAGCTACGTTCACAAGCCAAATAAAGTTGCAAAAATTGTATTCGGTATGAACAAGATTACTTGCATATTCCAAAAAAATCATGGAAAGTGATACGAATGCAGTGATTTCTAATATTCTGGTTAAAAGAGAAAAGGGATAAAAAAAAACTACAAATAAATAGTATTACAACCTTCATGTAATTATACCAAAAAAAAAAATCAGGTATCACTTAACTGCCTTCCATTTGCCAGGTATTTAAATTTATCACCATTTTATAAAGCTGAAGAAAATGACTTGGAGAAGCTAAAAACTATCCAAGTTCAAAGAGCTGTTACTTGGCAGAAGTGGAAATCAAATCAGATACCAAAGCCTGTATGTTTCTGATTACATCATCATGGATCTCAAATGCACTGCATGATCAGTAACACTCTCAATTATTTACAGTTTCATTTCATTTACAGTTTCAAGTGAAAATGCTATTTGAAAACTCATAATAACTTAGGCCATTTCAAACATTTTCATTTTCTATGATAAAGCTAAATGTGTCTGTTTTTCTTCTGAATTGGAGCTTGAGTCACTTCTGTACCAGAGGGGTATTACCACAGTAGCTAAAAAAATGAGCACTCTTTTGTTTTGCTGAATGAGTGATATGCACCTTTGAGCCACATTTTCATGGTACTTAGGTTGAAAAATTTATAGTTCAAACATAGTTATACTAGGAAAATAATATTAGTTAAGTATAGTGTCTATGCTTATTTAAATTGGATAATCTAAAGCAATTAGAAAAGTAAATATTTCACATGATTTATAGGGAACAAGCTGTACAGGATGAAAAAACTAAGAGTAATTTAATATAACTTATGCTTGAAACTCAAGTTTGTAGAAAAAAAGATCTGCAACCATTTCAAATTATATATTTTCAAAATATATGTCCCATACAGCTGCACAAAGGTAACAGATAAAGGTAACATTTGATATCCGATTTTTGTTTGTGGTATAAATGACTCAAATTCATTAATTATTCAAAAGTTAAAGAGGGAAACTTTGGTGGGTCTATCTGATAGAATATGATAAAATACTTCTATTGGTCCTTGAAAATGATTTTTCTTACTATTTTACAAAACTAAAGATGTTGGTCTCATAAAGACTCTGAGCTTACACCTATGATTCTAGGGTGAGGCCTACTAAGGACAATTGTCTCAAGGAAAGTTTGAAATGATTGTTAGAGGTAAATTTTTTTTGCACTCTAAGAAAAATAAAACACACGTTTTGGAAGCATCATATATTTAATGTCAAAGAATTTGAATTCAAGTACAAAAATTAAACAACACATGATTTCAACATTTAAAAACCATAACACTTCTTATTCAAACAATACAATGAATATCAAAAAACACAAATAAAGCATAACTATAAAAACCCTAAATATATTAACAACAAAATTATAATTTTTATAACAAGTAATTGTTAACTGTAATATCTGTAGTTATTTTCAAAGATGACAATGGTAGGCTTTTTTTTTTTGTTAATACTGAATAAAATCTGTGTTACATATTTCTGCCTCATCATTTCTTTTCACATAATGGTTAAAATGCTTCTGGTATATAATTGTTCTAATCTCCAATACAGATAGTGATCCTTGGTAATCAAATGTAGTATAACCATTGTCTTCAAGTGCTTCAATATTTATGAAAAGCTATTTAGCAAAGTTATTATGCAAAAATTAACATAAACTGCTGGGTTCTCCTGCCCACCCAGGAATCAGATGTAAATTCCAAGAGTTTAAAAAGTAGTTTGCTGTACCTTTATCAAGAAAAATCACTGAATAACTTTTTAAACTTTACACTTCTTTATATTGTACAACTCTGTTATTCTGATTTATAGCTGATGTTTAGTATGTTGGAATAAATATATTATTTTTTTAAAACCAAATGTGCAAACCCGATTCTAAAACAGTATTTTAATTTGCATGTTTTACACAAAGAAATTTTCATACTAATGTTTACAGTATTTTCTTCAGAAGAATGAGGCCTGATTGGAGATATATAGTCGCTGTCCAACATGGCTGCCATTAGCAAGTGATATTGTTGGTGACAAGGGATAGCTTGGATAAGAATAAGGCCTTGAAGTATAAGGAAGCACGCTGGGAGTCCCAGAAGAGAGGGTAGCACTAACAGGGGAAAGACTATTTATTGAGCTGCGACGAAAATTGTAGTCTGTAAATAAATACATGAACAATTATACTGCACATCTTTATGGACATAAAGTTAATTCAAAGAGACAAAGCATTAAAACTATAATCACATTTTAACATAATGTTTTAACATTCAAAATCCTGATGATACTATATTGCTGGTAAAAACTATTGCAGCCTTCACTGTACTGCAAGTCCTGAGAATTTTATCAGTCAGTATTATTCCCTTTACTGACACAGTGCTTCAGAGATCTTACTAGGCATACATTCTTGTATCTCTTTTTAAATTTTTTTGATTATAGAAAAAGAGAATCTCTGATTTCTCTAGCTCCACAAAGAAGCTTCATTTAAATTTGGTTATGACACTAAGGGGTGGCCATGAAGAAAAAGTAAAAACAGTAAATTCATATTTGTTTTTTTTGTTTTTTTGATTTTTCTTTTTTTATTTGAAACCATACTAGGCATCAAACTAGCAGAAATATTCACCCCTGGACTGCAGAAACATTTGTGTAAACAAACTGTCCAATATTTCATTATTTAAATACTAATATAAACAATTATGTAACTCAACACACCAATTTAACATTAGAGTCCTACTGATACCATAAAACAGTAAAATGAATCATCTTTATAAAATAAACTTCAAGAAACCATTATCAACTTATAGTATAGAAAAATATCCAAAAAAATTAAACCGAATTATTAAAAACAATTGTTTGAAATATTATTGTTCCACAATAAACATTCATCTTATGCATCAATAATTTCCTGCATCATTAATTGTAATATTTATTTACATACATATATGTATGTGTATATTTAAGACCAAATTTGTAAATCCTCTACTTTCCAAAAACTCAACTATGTTCTTTAGTGTAGAATAAGCCAAGGGTGTAACAATGGTGTAACTTTATATGAAATATAAAATTATTATTTATAAAAGGCATGGTGTTTCTAGGCACAGAAGAAAAAGAATTAGGTCATCTAATGTACAGATAAAGGTTTTTTTCTGTAACACTGTTCTGGTAGTACAAATGAGGCCTAAAACATATTAACATTAACTTAATGTTGCCATGGGACTTAATGTTTAGCCAACAGGAATGAGACCAACTGCAGGAGAATAAGCTCAAGCAACATCAGAAAGGACCTAGTTAAGAAAAAAAAATGGAAAAATTAAAAATCAGTTAAATATAGCTTTAATTTCTAGCACTGTAAAACTCTAATTGGAATAATTTTATAACCTTTTTAGTTTTGTATGATCAATAAAGGAGTTTGTTCCAGGAATATATAAATATATTTAAAGTAACCAGTTCCAAAAATATCAGTATTTTGAAACTGGATGAGAAATTACTTTGATACTATATGCTTTTCTAATATCCAACTAGGATGACTCCAGACATCACAGAATTTTTTTTATTTCAAAGGATCACCCAAAGGGTCACAGTATCAAATATAAACTGAAACATATTCCCAAATAACTGCTTTTAAAAAATGGCCTGATTCTTTCCTCCTGAAGAATTATGTAATTCCTTATTAGCCACTTACCTATAATACACCTAGCTCTTTACATTTTAACAATGTGGTCATCAACAACATAAAATACCTCCGCAGATAGGGAAACGTAGTTTTCAAAGAAAAATCACTTTTGCTTTGAGTTTACACCTACTCAAGAGATAAGTGAGTCTATTCATGAAACATGGATATGGAAGATATCTTCAGATTTCAAAAGATGCTCTCCAAACACAGATGGCTATTAGCGTAATGCTTAGCATGTCAGTATTTCTGATGGTCCCTACTATAAACCATAATGTAATTACATACTAACTGGCTGTTGTTTTCTCATGTTTTTAAGGGGAATAAATATGAAATTTAAAGTTGGCTATGATGACTTTATTCACACAGGAAAAATCAAGAGAAAAAAAATTTCCCTCCAAATACCACAAAGATTAGGAAACAGAAAGCTTCAGATGTTTGCAAGATTGTATAACCATCTCAAAAATAAATCACTAAGAATCTAAATATATCGGGAAAACATCTGGGCAGTTAGAAAACACAGTACAGATCAAACTTCAAATGAACTGTAAATGAAACAAATGAAGTGTAAGCTGAATATACAGTAGAACTTCCACAGTTGACAACATCCCTACACTGACCACTTCAAGTCGACCTAATTTTCATAGACTGGACATGCACCACATGGATTTTTATCAGCACAGGAGGCCCAATTGCTTATGCTGATCACTTCACAGGTTGACCAGTTTGTCATGATCCCTTGGGTGTTCAATTTACAGAGGTTCTACTGTATGTGATAGGTGGGATAACCCTAGAAACACAATTATGTTTTCCTTAGAGCTAACATATAATTTACTTATCCTAGAAGTAGAAATTCTCATTAATTAAAAAATTAGTAAGTTAATAAGTGAATTAAACTCCTAGTATATACTTAACTTGCTCCCTCCCTCCCCGCTGGTTTTTCTTCTCCATGACTATCCTTAGCTCTTCAATCCCACTGTTTCTGCCTCATACTGGAATCTGTAATCCTTCTTCAGGGATGATACAGAGCCAATTTTGAATTTAAGTTTTATTCAACTGTCTTAACACTTTTAAAATTGAGAAACAATAATTTACATGCAGTAGTCTAAATAGTCTACATCTCATGTGCTCATTTCACTGAGTTTTGGTAACTATATAAATCCATACCCAAAGCAAGACATAAAACCTAATCGCCAATCCAGAAGCTTCCTGTGCCCCTTTCCAGTCAAACAGCCCTTCTGGTGGACGTAACCACTTTCTGCCATTTTCTGATTTCTATCTAACTGCCTGTGTTTGGACTTCAGATATCTATTTTCTAAGGATTTATGTATGTACTATCTAGCTTCTTTCTCTCAATATAGTTTCTAAGATTCATTCAGGATATGTATTTCAGTAATTTGTTCCTTTTCATTGTTGATTATTATTCCATTGTATGAATATACCACATTTTCTTTATTCACCTTTTCATGAATATTTGGGTTTTGACTATTATGAGCAAAGCTTCTATGGAACAGTCTTATACAAATATTTTTGTGGAAATGTTTTTAATTCTTTGGAGTCAATACCTGGGAACTGGACTACTGCGTACTAGGGTAGATGACTCATACTGCCTACAAGTTCTTTAGCATGACCATTTTATATTCATACCAGTAAAACAAAATATGAGACCTTCACTTGTTCCACATCCTCACAAATATTTGGTACTGCCAGTGTTTTTAATCATAGCTATTCCAGTGAAAGTAAACTTTATTGTGATTTTAACTCTGATTCCTCTTATGACTAATAATGCTTTATGCATCTTTGGTAAAGAATTTGTTCAAGCTTCTTTATGACTTTTATTAGCTTTGTCTTTTTATTGTTCATAACAGTAAAGGTTTTGACTAGTCAAATTCTTTAATTTAAAATCACAAACCCAGAAAAGGTCAAGAAATATCTATTTCAAATGACCTCTTTCACTGATGAACAACAAAGACAAAAGATTAAGTGACTGATCCATACTTCCACAGCTAAATACAAATACAGTTACAAGTCAGGCCTCTTCATTACCATGAATGCATTCTCTCCACTTGATTAGGCTTTTTGACTCTGGCAATCTTCTCAAACAAGGTTGAAAGAAGTGTCTAAAGAAGTTATTAGTGGTAGGGGGATAGAACTAAAGTAGACTGTGCTGCTCTAAGCTAACTAGCTTTTGCTTGTACGTACCCATTCACACACTTCCCATCTACTCCAAGCAGCTCTGCACACTTCCCATTTCACTCTATGCACCTAATTTTACATGCTAAACTTTTTAGGTAATATCTAAAGATTGTTTTACAAAAAGACAAAAACAAAAAAGTATATGAACTGCTCTAATATAATGTATTATTAGACATAATATTTTGATCAAATTTTCTACAATTCGTATTTATGTCCAAAATAAATATAAATATTTTCAATAAATTTGATTTATACAAAGACCAGCAAATAGGCTTAACAGTAAGTGCCAATTCTAATCAAGCAGTAATGTCTAAAAGAACTTCTGGATTCAGAAAGATTCCAATGGGTGTATATGCAATGAGCAGGAAAATAAACTTTTCCCTTTTTGATGAACTTTAAGTGTCTAATCCGGTTGAGTTTTAGTGTTTTCACAATGTTTACAATTAACAATATATAATGCCAGGCTATCATCATCCTCCTAAATGGAAACTCTGCACCCATTAGTAGTCACTCCCCATTCCCTCTTCTCCCAGCCACAGCAACCACTCAAATTTCTGTTTCAACAGACTTGCCTCTTCTGGGATTTTCATTTAATATGAAAGCACACAATTTATGTGGTCTTTTGGAACTAACTTTTAGCAAGATATTGTCAAGGTTTATTCATGATAATTTTATTTCTTTTTATGCCAGAAATAAAAACATTATATTATTTGGTTAGACTACAAATTTTGTTCATCTGCTCAGATATTTGGGTTGTTTCTACAATTTTGGCTATCATGAATGCTACTGCTAATATGCTGCACATTCAGGTTTTGTACTTAAGTATCTAGGAATGGAACTGCGGGGTCAACAATTGAGGAAATGCCCAATTGTTTCCCAAGGTGGCTAAGGTTATGCCATTTTATACTCTCACCAGAAATGTATCTTTTGATACATTATCTTTTGATCTAAGAAATATATTTCCACAGCCCTTAATACATGTCTTAACCACTTCCACAGATTTCCATGGGATCATCATTGAAATTTTTGGAAAAATTCCTCATTTCACCATTTTATTATTTTAATACCTAACATTCAGTAATAATAATTAAAACAGCTATCTCAATAACTTTCCCTGAAACACTGAATTTCATCTGCAGAAAAACCTTCGTTGTTTTACCATATTATACATTCCCAGAACATAAAATATGACTGGGCTCAAACACAGAAATAAAAACTACCTTACTAGAATATAAATAATATTTATTACTTCTTATTTTGTACTTTTCATACTAGTATAAAAATAATCAAGGGCTACGTGTAAAGCAGAGGAAATATTTCTCAGAACTGCTAGTTATTAAGCAAATTACACAAAAAAATGTAATACTTTTTGCTAACACACACATATCAGATTTATTGGCATTTTTATCTTGTTTTCCCTATTGCAAATGTTGGGAAGAACAAGAAGTATTTTTATTGAAGGAAATTAGAAATATTTCACTTCAAAAATGGCATTTTGACATACTGGATTGACTGAAAAAGCCTCATGGTCTCTCTGTCCAACCGGACCCCACTCACACACAAGTGGCTCTCTCAAAATCTTAAAAGTTTCACTCTGCCTAAGATCCAGAACCACCTGGGAGAACAACTGTTTTTCCATCCCCTCCCAGTTATCTCAATATCTATTACAGAAAAGAAGATTAAGAATGCAACTTGACTTGGTCCAATACATTTTAAAAATAATTTTCAATTAAATTAATTCTCAAGATAATTTAATTTCCCAAGAGAATCAATGACAATGCAATCGGTTTCCCCTCATCCATTCTTCATCACAAGTTATCTACTCATGCTTTCTAGTAATCCTTTACTCTCCCCAGCAGAATTGCTCTTTCCCTTCTTCCATAACTCATCCTTCCAGAAAGGCATATAAGCTTCTGAACCCTGTGGGGAAGTAGAATCCTCATTTTCTGAAAGTTTCCACATATTCATGTTACATTTGAAAAATTTTCCCTTACTAATCTACTTTATTGTTGAGTTGATTTTTCAGTGAACCTTCTAAAGGCAAAGGAGAAGTTCTGCCTTAACCACTCCCCCCCCCAAATTATCTTCTACTTAATTTTCCTAACAGATTCCTGACAGCAAAAGGTAAGATGTAGACTTAAAGTGACCATGTTTTTTTCCTACAATTAGGCCCATAGAGTTGATTTTTCTGTGAACCTTCCAATGGCAAAGGGAAAATTCTGCCTTTCCCCACCATCTACAATTATCTTCTACTTAATTTTCCTACCACATTCCTGGTAGCAAAAGGCAAGATGTGGACTTAAAGTGACCATGGGTTTTTCCTACAAGTAGGCCCACAGTATAGCTTATGTGTTTCTGAATAAGATGATTTTAAGAGAGGCCTTAAATATGTTAATTTTAGTAACCAATGGCTAAGTTAAAAAGAAAGTTACTCCCTATGACTGCTTCCTTATAAAGTTCTGGTTGGTTAGTGTCAATTTACTTTTACCTAGAGTAATTATATTTTTAAAATTCACTTCTGCTGTTTAAAAAACTATCTGCTTTTGTTCTTAAACTCAAATCATTTTCCCAAAATCTAATTTGGATTTTAAATTCTTGCTGTGAAAATTTTATCATATGTAACAGTTATTATAAACATAAATTTGTCAGATTTTATACCCTTATTTAAAGAAATTATACTTGTTTCATTCTAAATCATCTAAAGATTACAATTTTAACCTTCAAAAGCAAAGGTTTGAAATTCTAGAAAATGCAAATTAGAGTAGTTGCCTAGGAAACAGTGGAAGGAAGATGGGTTGCAACGGGTATGAGACAACTTTGGAGAGTAATGGAAATGTCTGTTTTCTTGATTGTAGTGTCATTCACAGATGTATTCATAAATCAAAACAGACCAAATTGTGCACTATAAATATGTATATTTTATTGGATTTTAATTATACCTCAATAAAGTTATAGGCACAGAAACTTAAGTGTTCCTTTCCATTAGTTTTGGCGTTTCCCAAACTACATCCCATATAATTAAAGTACAAGAATCCCTCAAAACAAGAATCTTATAGCCATATAATCTCAAGAAAAGTTTAAAATAGGCTTAAAAGTTCAACAGGTTTCTATCCTAGAGTTTGCTAATATGCATTATGATTTTCTAAGGAGTATATATAGTGCAGTTTTTCCCAAACTTGTTTGACCTTAGAAACAAGTTGCTTCACTGAATGACTCTGAACATCTGCTAAAAAAACCTTTAATGGTTTTAACACATGATGGGAAAACATTAAAAACAAAATAGAAAAAAAAGCTTTAAACACAGCAATTACAAACTCAAATGCCTTCAAAGGCAAAACAAATCACAACAAAAAAAGATAGGCTGGATGTCTTGGCTCACACCTGTAAACCTGGTATTACGGGAGACAGAGGTGGGTGGACTGCTTGAACTCAAAGATTTTAAGACCAGCCTCAGCCTAAGCAACAATGAGATCCCCATCTCTATTAAAAATAGAAAAACTAGCCAGGCACAGTGGTAGGCACCTTTAGTGCCAACTACTTGGGAGGCTGAGGCAAGAGGATCACTTGAGCCCAAGAGTGTGAGGTTGATGTGAGGTGTAACAACACCAGGGCACGCTTACCTAGGGCAATGGAGTGGTGACTCTATCTCAAAAAAAGAAAAAAAAAAAAGATGACCAAGTATGAAACAACAGATGCCTATGTGTACTGACATTAAGCCTCCTTGCTTTCCTTTCAAAAAACTTAGGTTAAACAAACCAAATCCAGAATTTTCAGTTTGCTACCTTCATCTTAAGAGATAATTATGTCAAGCTTCTTTCAATGCTAGTTTCTAAACAAGTTAGAAAGAGGGTAATAGAACACCAGCCGATTAGAGAAAAAATTATAATCAGAGCTACAGCAATCGCGGTTTTAGTATAGGTATAAATTGTGGCTCACTAGATACACTGTATCGGCAAAATATTAAAGACAAGAATAAAGTCTTAGAAAAGATAGTAAATATTTAAGTTTCATTTCTATCTGTAAAATCAGTCCTCTTCATTGAAATTTGAACTAAAGTTGTAAGAGATGATAATTCTAAGACTAGCATCATATAATTGAATTTTTATACTAAGCTACTATTAAAATTGGTAATAATAAAGTAAAAGTCTTAAGAATAAAAAACATACTTCTCTTTGTATCTACAAAATAACAGGTAATATTATTAAGCATTACCAAGTGCTAAAAATAACCACACAAGAGCAATACAATTGAATCCTGAACTGCCTTACAAGTACTATTATCATCTCTTTTGTCAAAGAGGTAATTTAGGAACAAGAAGGTGAATTAACTTACTTAAGGATACAGAACTAGTGTATAGATTGCTACCCAGGCATCAAGACATTTCTTTTGCCTCTACCATATAAAAAGGAGTTTGAAATGTAATAATATTTACTCAAATCATAAATTACCTTTAAACTGCCTACTAAAGCTTATCTTTCTCCGTACCTCAGTGAAAAAACTGAACAGTAAGTCCTACTGATAAAACTTTTGTTCAAAACTGTTGCAGTGAGATTTTGGCATAAGAAGGATGAAAAAAATTAAGAGTCTATTTTCAGATAAACTGAGAAATTCTGGATAATATGCAGACAATGCACTTATTCCCCCCATATCTCATTTATCATACTATTTACCATCTTGGGTGTTCATTAGCATGTTAAGGTTTGAGAAATGGGAAATACAGAAACAAGTCTGGACACTAATATAAGAGGGTCCTCCTCTAACAAAAGCAATCAATATAACCTGGTTCTGTGTATCCTTAATGAATCCCCAACAATAAAAATACAAAATGGGGATAGTCATTAAAAAAAATAATTCTTTTAAAAATATGTTTAATTAATTTATAATTAACAAAGCTATCGTAATCAAAATACAATAGTATTAGACAATATTAAACTTTCATATTTCTTCTTACAGAGTTGTAAGGATAATTTATAACTGACTTTCAGAAAACCAAATATACAACTTAATATTCCTAAGATATTTTTTCTTACCTGTTTATTTTCTCCAAATTCTTCTACACAGGTCCAGGCTGAAGAGATTGTGTTCCCTGTCTGTAAGCAGTGAAGACAGAAAAGAATTGAGTCTTTAGACTGATGTTATCCCTATTTTGGAAGTGCATGGAGTCCTTGATAACTTTAGTTAAAAACCTTTTGCTCAGTAAATTAAAAAGTAAATTTAGAGAAAAGGAAATAAGTGGCAAATAGTTACCATTTCTTAAGTTCTGTAAGGATGAACAAAGAGAACATTTCTTTGATATTTGAATGAAAACTGTGAGTTAACAGATTATCAGAAAAAAAATTATCTTTCTAAATAAATCAAGTTCTTATTATAGTGGTCTGTCTTTTTAAATAGTACTGCTTTATTAAGATAAAGAAAAAAATTAAACAAATGAGATTGTTGATTTCTAATAAGCTAAGGGCTAAAGAAGCTAAGTAAATTTGGAAAATATAAATGTTGTAGAAGTTGTGGTTATGTTATATATGAAACAGCATTTTTATCCTGTCTTAAAAGAAGAGTGATGGCCAAAAGAATTCAGCTTGATAAAAGCTAAACTTTACACACTTAAAACCTACTTTAACCATATATTATACAACTATTAGCATCCATATGTTTTAGTGGTTATCTCTTCATATGCTTTAAGCTTTCTGTTAAGGATATATATCCAAGTTTATGTTAAGAAAATATTCATAAGAGAATAAACAAATGAAAAATGTTTGATGATCTACAGAAAACTGTAGATATTTAAATATCTAAAACTTACAACTCAGTAGGAAAAAGTAGTCAAATATCTTCTGTTTTTATATGAACTAGGTAACATTAATTAAGCCTCCTGGTGAGAACTAGAAAATGTAAAAAATGATTAAAAACAAAAAAAATTCTGAAAGCATTAAGAATAATCAAGACAGTGACAAACTATGGGCCCATGATCATTAACAAGAAAAAATCTAAAGAGGTATGTACCTCTTCAGGAGGTGCATTTCCTCTGGAAAGGTTAGCCCATTTCCGAGGAAGAGACAAGGAAGGTGACAAGAGAAAGACATATTCTAAGGCTAGGAGCACAAACCTAGAGCTCAGGAGCTACTTATCAGACATGACTGACATCCTGAGTAAAAAAGAGCCAGAAGTAGTAACACAGACTAAATTCAACTTCCAAGCTTCTTAATCCTCACCTGGATTAAGATAATCTGTAAATGCTAATCCTTTTACCACCCTTCTAAAGCCAAATTATATCCTCTCTTAATAGAGATAACATCTTAGTAGCCTTAAATTATCTTCATAGTATTTCATATACAGTATCTAGCATTCAATTAAGAGCAATCATATAAGGAGATAAAACAATTAACATCACCTAAAACCATCAAAAACAACAGTCAAAAATAATAGGGTAGTTGAATAATAAAGTTTCACAACTGGGTATCCAAATAACTCTCCATACTATAATATCCATACCATAAGGGGGATTTTTTCTAAAATTTTGGGAAGAAAAGAGAGAACATAAAAAAGACTGACATGAAATTCTAGAAATGAGAAATAAATGCACATCAATGGTTAGATCAGTGTATTAGATACAGATAAAAAAATCATGAACCAAAAGACAGGTAATAAAAAAAATACAGACTAAACATACAAATGGATAGAACATACAGGCATAATATAATTGATATATAGATATAATAAAAAATGCTTAACATGTATAACTGGATTATCATGAAGAAAAAAGAGAACATGAAACAAAACCAGTATTTGAAATCAAGTAACAAAAATTTCTAAAACAAATTAAAAACACCAATTCAAAGTTTAGAAGTGTTCTCAAACAAGTTAAAAACTAAGAATAAAACTTTTAAAAATC
Source organism: Galagoides demidoff (assembly GCA_963574575.1). Lineage (NCBI taxonomy): Eukaryota > Metazoa > Chordata > Mammalia > Primates > Galagidae > Galagoides > Galagoides demidoff. Next base: position 888 of record CAUYQV010104227.1, on the reverse strand, counting down.
ACAGATACGGAGAAAACATTACAAGTAGTTGGAGGTAGGGGATGACTAGTTTATATTCAAAAGAGTAACAAATTGATTGACAACTGACTTTTCACTTGAAACAATGGAAGCCAGAAGACAGTGGAATTATTATTACAAAGGAGTAACAGAAAAAAAAAATACCCTTTCAAGGAGCAGGTGAAATAAATATTCAAAACTGAAAGAATTTGTCAGGAGCAATGCACTGTCTCTGGGATGTTATAAAATACTAATTAATATTAGACTTCAGAAAGTTCAGAATGCATGTCCACAGGACAATCAAACTCTGTATAACTAACAAAACTAAAGAAAAGGAAAACAAACAAAAGAAACAATCTGAAGGCAAGAAATGAGGAAAGTGAGACAGGACAGGAAAAATAAAATGCAAATGGCAAAATGAAAGACTTAATCCTAATCATATCAGTAATTGCATTAAGTATAAGCTGAGCAAACACCACAAAGACAAACATTGAACAAAACCAAAAAATAATAATAACAAAAAACCACACTAACTATATTAGGCCCATCTTAAGGCTAAGAAATAGGAAAACTAAAAGCAAAAGATGGAAAAACCCATACTATACAAACTAACCAAGAGAAAGCATTTCTATCAATATCAGAGAAAAGATATATAGTTTTTAAGGCAGAAATAATACATTACAGAGAAGATAAAGTTACATAATAAAAGGATGAGATTTTTTTTTTTTTTTTGGAGACAGAAACTCAAGTTATCCCCCTGGGTAGAGTGCCACGGCATCACAGCTCATAGCAACCTCCAACTCCTGGGCTCAAGCGAGTCTCCTGCCTCCGCCTCCCAAGTAGCTGGGATCACAGGCACCCGCCACAATGCCCGGCCATTTTTTGGTTGCA
>CAUYQV010104226.1:0-10906 GCA_963574575.1 Galagoides demidoff | reverse complement strand
TATCAAGGGTGGCGGGCTTGAACCTAGCCCTGGCCAAACTGCAACAACAGCAACAAAAAAATAGCTGGGCATTGTGGCAGGTGCCTGCAGTCCCAGCTACCTGGGAGGCTGAGGCAAGAGAATCGCCTAAGCCCAAGAGCTAGAGGTTGCTGTAAGTTCTGACGCCACAGCACTCTACCAAGGGCAACAAAGTGAGACTCTGTCTCTACAAAAAAAACCAAACCAGGGAAGGGAAGGGAGCCCTCACCTGCCCTCCCACCTTGGCCCACATATATATACAAATACTGGTATTGTCTGCCTTGTAAACTTTGGAAAGTGAAGCCTGAACTAGATTTAGCATTTTTAGAATAACATGAAAGCATGTCATGGTTTGTTATGCCCCACCCCATAAAACAAATCATACCTTCTACCACACATATTTTCTACCACTGCGCAGAAAAAAAATTTTTTGCTTAAATCTGTTTCCCAGGTATTAGCTAAGAAAAGGTTAGAAATTAGAGGGAAAAAAGAAAAGAAAAATTTAGAATACTGGCCAGGCATGGTGGCTCACATCTGGGAGGCCAAAGCATGGGGATTGCTTGGGCTCAGGAGTTCAAGACCAGCCTAAGTGGAAAAAAAAAAAATAGCTGGTCTCTAAAAAATAGCCAGATGTTGTGGCAGGGGGCTGTAGTCCCAGCTATTCGGAAGGCCAAGGCAAAAGAATCACTTGAGCCCAAGAGTTTGAGATTGCTATGAGCTATGACACCATGTCATTCAACCCTAGCACAACTGAGTGAGACTCTGTCTTCAAAAAATAAAAAAAAAAATTAGAACACTAATTGTAAGTAAAATTATAATACAATTGTACTACTAATTTACTCTCTTAAACTAATATTAACCTTTCATCCTCCTCCCTTTCCTTGCTTCTCTGATCCCTTTCCTATTGCATGCAGTGTACTTAGGCACATCATCTCTTGTTTCTTTTGTACACTTGCTTGTTTTGCCCTTGATGCTCTTCCAGAAAGTCATTATTTCCATGACAGGGCATTTGTCCTCCTTCAGGTGCATGTTCACAGAATGTCTACTAGCTTCTGGGCACTGATCAGCCAACTAAGACCTCCTGGGCCCAATCCTGCCTACAGCCGGTGTTTGTAAATAGTTTCATTGGAATGCAACCTCACCCATTCAATCATGTATGGGCTATGACTAGTTTTAGCTTTGCAACAGAAACTCCAAAAGCCTAAAATGTTCACTATCTGGCCACGTTTTTAAAAAGTTGCCAGGTCCTCATCTAGCAGGAGAAAAACATATGTTGTACCACATATTATTAACTTGCACCTTTGCTCATATTTGGATGATATCTTAAGAGAGGTCAGTGCAAAGTGTTCAGACTATTAGATTTCTAGAAGTGCCACATACATGGTTTATAGCTGCCATCTCAGTTGAGGCTTTATATGTGCGTATTGAAGATAACAAACAACTATTCAAGTTATGTTATGCCAAAAATAATTTTTTTTAGAGAGAGAGAGAGTCTCACTTTGTTACCCTCGGTAGAGTGCCATGGTGTCACAGCTCACAGCAACCTCTAGCTCTTGGGCTTAGGTGATTCTCTTGCCTCAGCCTCCCAGGTAGCTGGGACTACAGGCACCCACCACAATGCCCAGCTATTTTGTTGTTGTTGTTGTTGCACTTTGGCTGGGGCCAGGTTTGAACTTGCCACCCTTGGTATATGGGGCCAGTGCCCTACTCACTGAGCCACAGGCGTCGCCCAATTTTATTTTATTTTTTTTTTTTGCGACAGAGCCTCACTATGTTACCTCAGTAGAATGCCGTGGCATCATAGCTCACAGCAACCTCAAACTCTTAGACTTAAGCAATTCTCTTGCCTCAGCCTCCCAAATAGCTGGTACTACAGGCCCTCACCACAATGCCTAACTATTTCTTTGTTGTCGTTTTTGTTGTTATAATTGTCATTGTTGTTTAGCAGGCCCAGGCCAGGTTCAAACCCGCCAACTCCGGTGTATGTAGTTGGCACCCTAATCGCTGAGTTACGGGTACCAAGCCTCAAAGTAATTTTTTTTTAAACGAGACAAAGCCTCACTCTGTTACCCAGACTAGAATGCAGTAGTACAATCACAGCTCACTGTAACCTCAAACTCATAGACTCAAGGGACCTTCCCACTTCAGCTTCCCAAGTAGCTGGAACTATAGGCACTATGTTACCACAGTGCTAATATTTTTCACTTTCCTAGAGATGAGGTCTTACTATTTTGCCCAAGCTGGACTCAAATTCCTGAACTCCAATTATCCTTCTGCCTCAACCACCTGAGTCACTGAGATTTACAGGCATGAACACCACACCCAAGGATTTTTTATAATATAATACGATACTGTTTTGTTCTCCATTGATCAGAATTCAATCACATAACAGAACCACTATCAGCATTACCAAATAAGAAGTTTATTGATTAGGCTCGGCGCCTGTGGCTCAAGTGGCTAAGGCGCCAGCCACATACACCCAAGGTGGCAGGTTCGAATCTAGCCTTGACCCGCCAAACAACAATGACAGCTGCAACCAAAAAAATAGCCAGGCATTGTGGAGGGTGCCTGTGGTCCCAGCTACTCGGGAGGCTGAGGCAGAAGACTTGCTTGAGCCCAGGAGTTGGAGGTTACTGTGAGCTTTGATGCCACGGCACTCTACCCAGGGGGACAGCTTGAGGCTCTGTCTCAAAAAAAATAATAATAATAAAACATAAAAATAAAAGAAGTTTATTGATTAAAGAAATGACACTTTACACAACTCTGGGAGGCACTGGGGAAGTAAGATTTGAACAGGGCAACTAGAGAAGCAGAGAAAAGTCTCCAGCCAGCTTCTTGAAGCCTGCCTAGGGGAACAAGCTGGAACAGAGGGAGAAAGCTCAAAGTTCTGCCCTTTAGAAGAGTTACCATACGTTTTACTAACATAAAAAGGGTCCTCATTCAAGCAAACCTTCGTATTCATCTCTATTAATAAGAAAAGGTGGCTCAGCGCCTGTGGCTCAAGTGTCTAAGGTGCCAGCCACATACACCTAAGGTGGCGGGTTTGAATCCAGCCTGGGCCTGCCAAACGATGACGGCTGCAACCAAAAAATAGCCCGATGTTGTGGTGGGCACCTGTGGTCCCAGCTACTTGGGAGGTTGAGTCAGGAGACTCGCTTGAGCTCAGGAGTTGGAGGTTGCTGTGAGCTGTGATGCTACAGCACTCTACCCAGGGGGACAGCTTTAGGCTCTGTCTCAAAAAAAAGAGAAAAGGTGACAACGATATTCTAGGTTTACGTCTCTGCAGGAGTTCTTATCTCATTCAGAATAAGAGTTCAAGGGGCTTTGCCTCTGGCTCAGTGAGTGGGGCCCTGGCCCCATATACCGAGGGTGGCAGGTTCAAACCAGGCCCTGGCCAAACTGCAACAACAACAAAAATAGCCAGGTGTTGTGGAGGGCACCTGTAGTCCCAGCTACTCAGGAGGTTGGGGCAAGAGAATCGCATAACCCAGGAATTGGAGGTTGCTGTGAGCTGTGTGATGCTACGGCACTCTACCCAGGGCAATAAAGTGAAACTCTGTCTCTACAAAAAAAAAAAGTAGGAGTTCAAGTCTCAACTTTATTTTGACCAAAGTTTCCTTCAAAACTTCCAGGACAGTGATTGGGTAAGTGACAGTTCTAAAATACATTTGCAATTTCATTGACATTTCTCCCACAAAATGTGGAATCCAGTTCAACCTTCCCTTGATTATGGGCTGGCCATGGTGAATTCTTCAAAGAGACAGAATGCAGCACAAGTGATGCTGTGAGACTTAGCAGGCAGGGTCGGTCATAAAAAGTAACATGACTCCTATGTGGCTTTTTCCCTTTCCTTAGAACACACACATCTGGGGTCTTGATCTCTCGTGTGAGAAAACCCATTACTCTGAAGCCACCATGCTAGAGAGATTACAGGGAGACCACAGAGAGCGAGACAGAGATGTCTGAGGAGCCCTGATTGATCCAGCCTGGCTGTTCAAGGTTCCAAACGCAGGCAAAGGGCAGCTCTCAGATGATTTCTCTCTCCAGCCTCCAAACCACCCAGCCAACAACAAGGAGCACTGAAATGAGCTTTCTCCACTGAGCACAGCTCAGACTGCAGATTGTTTGTGAACAAAATAAATGTTATTGAGTCTTAAGCCATGAGTTTGGGGATGGTTTGTCATGTAACCATAGTAACTGAAGCAAGATGCAAAGAAATTTTCCAAATAAACTATAGAATTCTAACTCAGAACCAGGTTAAATTCAGTGGCCAAAGATAAAAATGCATATATACCAATACATCATTATGGAATTTCATCCATCAATGTCATTCATCTATCCATCCAACCAGTATTTAAGAAGTGTCTTGTCCAGCTCGCCAGAGTCTTGTTCTCTCCTCTTCTGACATCATGTCCTTTACTACTCGTTTCACTACCTTCTCTAGCAATTACTGGTCCCTGGGCTCAGTCCAGGCACCCAGTTACAGTGTCCGGCCCGCCAGCCACGCAGCCAGCGTCTATGCAGGCACTGGGGGCTCCGGCTCCCAGATCTCCATGTCCCTCTCCACCAGCTTCTGGGCGGCTGGGGGTCCAGGGGCCTGGCCACAGGGATAGCCGGAGGGCTGGCAGGAATAGGGGGCATCCAGACCGAGAAGGAGACCATGCAAGAACTGAACGACCACCTGGCCTCCTACCTGGACAGAGTGAGGAACCTGGAGACCAATAATCGGAGGCTGGAGAGCAAAATCCGTGAACACCTGGAGAAGAAGTGGCCCCAGGTCAGAGACTGGGTGCATTACTTCAAGACCATCGAGGACCTGAGGGCTCAGATCTTTGCCAATTCTGTGGACAATGCTCTCATCGTTCTGCAGATTGACAATGCCTGTCTCACTGCTGATGACTTTAGAGTCAAGTATGACACAGAATTGGCCAATCTGTGGAGAGCGACATCCATGGGCTCCGCAAGGTCATTGATGACACCAATATCACTCGACTGCAGCTGGACTCAGAGATGGAGGCTCTCAAGGAGGAGCTGCTCTTCATGAAGAAGAACCACGAGGAGGAAGTAAAAGTCCTACAAGCCCAGATTGCCAGCTCTGGGTTGACTGTGGAGGGAGATGCTCCCAAATCCCAGGGCCTGAGCAAGATCATGGCAGACATGCCGGCCCAGTATGACGAGCTGGCTCGGAAGAACCAAGAAGAGCTGGCCAAGACCTGGTCCTAGCAGATTGAGAAGAGCACCTCAGTGGTCACCTCACAGTTTGCTGAGGTCAGAGCTGCTAAGACAATGCTCACAGAGCTGACGTGTACAGTCCAGTCCTTGGAGATTGAACTGGACTCCATGAGAAATCAGAAGTCCAGGTTGGAGGACAGCCTGAGGGAGGTTGAGGCCCGCTACGCCATGCAGATGGAGCAACTCAATGGGGTCCTGCTGCATTTGGAGTCAGAGCTGGCACAGACCCGGGCAGAGGGGCAGCACCAGGCCCAGGAGTATGAGGCACTGCTGAACATCAAGGTCAAGCTAGAGACTGAGATCGCCACCTACCGCCGTCTGCTGGAAGATGGGGAGGACTTCAACCTTTGTGATGCCCTGGACAGCAGCAACTCCATGCAAACCATCCAAAAGACCACAGCCCACAGAATAGTGGACGGCAAAGTGGTGTCTGAGACCAATGACACCAAAGTTCTGAGACACTGAGGCAGTAGAGCAGCATGTCCTTATACCAATAAAGAGTTCAGAGGTCACTGGACAAAGTAAAAAAAGAAATGTCTTCTTTGTGTGCTAGGGATTCAGTGGCAAAAGGAGAAATAATCTTGCCTTGATGGAAGCTACAGGCTACCATGGGAGAGAGATTACTTACTCAGTAATAAAGAGATAAATTACTTCTTCAGTAATTTATGAATGTTACAGAAGGGGAAGTCCAGAATGCTTTGAGCCCTGGTCAGATAATAAGTGACGCGTATTTTCTGGAAATTTCTTTTAAATAGTTCTCCTTAATTGCTAAGCATTATCTGGAGTCTGGCAATGATTCCAGATACACAGAGCCAAAGAAAGGATATCAATTTACAATTTCAGCAAATGCAGGCTTGCTAGGTTAGAGGGGTTGATGGTGACTTTCAACTGCAAGTCAGCCGTCTTTCCCTGGATCAAATGTACGCAGATAAAATACTACCTGTATGCTTTTACCTGGGCCTACTTTGAAATTATTTATACTGATGAAACTATAAGATCATCTCATCTAAGAAACACTTCTGTTCCGAGTGGTCTAAGTTTGGTTGCAAATTGAAATTACAAGATCTATATTAGAAGCTAAATGCTCTCTTCTCAGGCTGCTGATAATGAAGTCTGCTAACCATTCTAACACACAAAGTAGAATTATTAAAACTGATTCAGTCTAATTATCAAAGGGTCAGGTTTTTTTCCGCCGTTCTCAAAATGTAGCCATTGAAGCAGCTTGAAAACTCGTTGTCCAGAATTTAAATTACCTATTGCCAAGGCTCAGTGACTGCTCCAGGAATGAACAAAAGTGCTTAAAATCTCCGGACTGTTTGATTACAGGTACCCATCCACCGTTTGCCCGGTCATGTACGACGGTGCAATTAAAACAAATGGTGGTGTATAAAAGGCTGACTGAGGTAAATTTGGCCCACAGGCAGACTGCCAGTCTGTTAGAAGGAAGCGCCTGGCATGATGGGGAACCAATGTACAAAAAAGACACAGGCCCCCATGTGATACTCTCCTGGAACTTACAATCTAGGAGGGGACAGAGACAGCAAATGGCCATTAGCGATAGAGGCGTGGAAGAGTTGTGTCACAGGGGAACAGTTCAGAGTGGTGTATCGGGAAAGTTAACCCAAGGATGTGACCTCTAAGCCGAAGGTCGTGTAAGAGTCAGCAAGCAGGAGAAGAAAGCAGGGTTTGGGCTGAGTTAGTCATGGGCTAAGATGCTAGAGAGACTCAGAATTTCAGAGGAACTGAAAAAAATCAGTATGCCTGGAAGATTAAGAGGCAGGATGATAAAAGATAAGGCTGGACAAGAGGGGAAAAGGGCCAGCCAGGTCCTGACAGGCCTTGTAAGCCATTTCAAAGAGCTTCAACTTTCTATTCCTTAGATTTCATTTCTAGCATGAAATAGACATGTTCAGCTGACATTTCAATTTAAAAAAAAAAAAGAGAGTCACTTTTATGAAGATCTCTAAACATCAGATAAATAGAAAAATCAGTTTTTCTCTGGTCTTAGGTCAAGAAGGCAGAGAACATGGAGCTCCCTTTCATGTCTCACTCAAGTTTTTTCTTCTGAAGACTAGTAGCTATTTCCCCCTTTATCAGTCCTGACCTCTCTCTGCCCAGCAGATTGGAGAGGGAGGCCAAAGAAAGCTTTGGAAATACCATTCTCCATTCTCAAGAGGAAATTTTCCAGCCAAAAGAATAAAAATTACTATTTCAGACAAGTATATAAGTAGGTAAATAAGGAGAGTTTAAAATTGTCTGATTTTCTAAGAAAGACTCGTGCATAGAATATTTGTACCTATTATTTGCATCTCAGAAAAATTAAGAATCTCACCGTTTAGTAGATAGCACATATGAATACAGGACCAGCACTCTGTGGCAACAGTTTTCACTGTAGGCAAAGTGGTTAAGCATATATACATTTACTAATAGAATGACTGCTCCTCGTGGGAGTTGCCTTGTTTGCAGAAAGGCCCTGAGCCAAGAGTAGAATGTCTCCTAGATTGAGGGTTAGACATCTAGCAGGCCACAGGGGGTGAAATAATAGAGATTAATGAAACAGGTCCTATAATAAGGTGCCATAATAAAAACAGAAAAATCTCTAAGATTCAAGCCCATTAAAAGTCCAGGCACAGGCCTGATGGCATGGGTTGGATAGAGACTCTGAAGCAAACACAGTTCTGTCATTTGGGAAAACCCCCAATTTCCTGTTTCCTAAATCAACCAAGCAAAACTCGTAATAACGCCCTTAATTTAAAATTGACTAAGAAAAAATGCAAGTGTATCAGTTTCCTGTTGCTGCTGTCACAAGTTACCAAGAAACTTAATATCTTAAGTTTATTCTCTTATAGTTCTGGAGATCAGAATTCCAAAATGAATCCTACAGGACAAAAAGTAAGTGGCTCTCCAGGAAAATCTATTCCTTGTCTTTTCCAGGTTCTAGGGGCTGTCCACAATCCCTGGAGTACGGCCCTCCCTGTCTTTTCTGGCTCTCCTACTCCCCTGTTTCCCTTATAAGAACCCTTATGATTATACTGGGCTCACCTGGAAAATCCTGGATACTCTCTCCATTTCAAGACCTTTGATGTAATCATATCTTAAAATCTACTTTTGTCCAGGAATTAGGACATGTACATCTATGGGGGGTGGGCATTATTCTGCCTGCCATACCCAAATCAGAAAAATCTCTGAGATTCAAGAGGACAAGAGTCTTGTCTGATACCTTCAGCATCATACTCAGTGCACTACCTGACTCATCCTCAGTACTCAGCAAACACCCACTGAGTAACTGAGCAAATGAATAAGATAATATAAAGGGTATGCTACTTCCTGTGATAATTCCTCATATGAATAAATCACAAATGGTTCCAAAACATGGAATTTGCTGTCTCTTAAATATATGAATGATTGACTGGGTACCGAATTTCAGTTTGAGAAGAGGAAAACGTTCTGAAGACAGACGGCAGTGACAGTTGCACACCAGTGTCAATGTACCTTAATGCACTCATAAATGGTCAACACAGTAAATGTTATGTGGATTTTATCACAATTAAAAAAAAAAGCATAAGGACTGATTGAAACATTCCATAAGTGAAGGTAAACATTATACAATGGCCCTTGACCAAAACAATAATGTCTGACTTGAAAGATATTTTTATTGTAAATAATCCATGAGGAGAAAATGTGCAATAGTCTCAGTCCTGGGGTAGAGTCATATCACCATTTTCTTCATCCTAAATAATTAGAATTTGCAGCAGTCTTTGCTTATTAAGCCAAGATGTCTTCATTATGCTATCTAAGTTACATGAATGCAAGTGAGATGACTTGGGCAGGTTTCCACCTGGGCCTTTGGTTGGCTTATTTTTCTATGTTTATCCTCATTTGTCCTCATCATGGTGTTTAACTTATACTCACCCATACTCTCTCCCTCCAACACATATACACACACACACTTTCATGTATTTACCTGAATTTGAAATCCAGTATTCACATAGAACCAAAATGCCCTGAAGGTTCTTAGTTGAAAACTAGCTAGATTGCTTGGGCGGGCTTTCCACAGACCCAGCAACCAGGATGTGGAGCGACATTTCCACTTAGTCATCAATTCATGTGGGCAAATTATAGACACAGTCCAGAATAGACAGGTCACCTTTAATCCCGAAACTGAAACAAGGAACCCATTACAGCCATTCTTATCAACTGGGCTCATTATTGGTGCTAAACTGTTAATAGAAGAGTACAATTGTGAAGGTCAGCGACCCTAACACACTTGTAAGGCTTTGTAGGCTTCTGCCAAAACCTTCAAGCAGCCTTTATTGCTTCTTTCATTAGCAGAATGCACTTGTTTCCAGCGCTGCAGCCTAGATCTTGGAGCAGCAGGTGTGGAGGACAAGAGATGAGCACAGAAAACCTGGTCACACTGCTAAATCTGTTTCAGCATTAACTCATTTGGTCCTCACAGCAACCTTGTTAGATACATATTATTAAGTAACTTACACCAGGCTGCACCATTAAAATCAATGGAATAGAACCTGGAGCCCAAATCTGTCTTTCTCAAGGTCCACTGCATTTCTACTGCATCGCACGTTGACCCACGGCTGAAGAGTTAGCCCTCATGAAAAGAACTAGCCAGTATTTGTCTTCAATATTGTGCTGTTCTTCCTCTATTCTCCCTGTCTTTCAGCAATCATCTCTCTCGTGTTGTTCAGGAAGTTTAGTTCCCCTGCCACCCACACCTATCAGGGAAAAAAAAATTGGTAAAACAAACTTTCATGGTTGCTGCAAGTAGACTTTACTAAGTACTTACTGTGTGCCTGGCCCAGTGTTAAATGTTTCATATACTTCAAAATTAAAATCTTATTCTTAGATTTAAGTAATGTTACTTAAAGGTCTGAGAAGTCATTAGGAAAACCCGGGCCTGAATTCATGACATGGGACTGAGTTTCAGGCCTTTCTATTCCCCCATATTGCCTTTGGGGCCACAGCTTACAACTCCATCTTCCCTACCACAGAGACTGTCAGTAAGTAAAGTACAATATTGACTTTGTCACATAAACAAAGCAGTCTGGGGAGGAGAGGGAGATAGCAAAAGAACAAGGAGCCCTTAGCCTAGAGAAGAATGGACTTTTCTATAAACAAAGCTCTCTTACATTTTGCTTTCAAGGAATTTTTTTATAACAGCAAAGACTCTATGAAAGAAATTTTGTGTTGGAAAGCATTAATGTTTAGTCTGTGTTCTCCATGCCTTGGGTTTAAGGAGCTTGGAAGAAATCGTTCCATTGTGAACCTGACCCTGGTCCTAAGAAATGAATAAGGAAAGGTGGATCTGGAGTCTTTCTTTGTAGCATCCTAGTCCTTTTACTCTAATCAAACATCTTAGAAAACTTAGAAGTTCCCTAAGAGATTTGGTCACTTGAGATTCATTACCGTTTGAATGAGTCTGGAGTAAAATCCTCCTGTGAAGCCAGCCTTCCCCTGTATAGTTTTGGGTTTTGTTTTTGTTTTTTGTTTTTTGTTTTTTTGAGACAGAGCCTCAAGCTATCCCACTTTTTGAGACAGAGGTAGAGTGCTATGGCATCACAGCTCACAGCAACCTCCAACTCCTGGGCTCAAGCAAGTCTCCTGCCTCAGCCTCCCAAGTAGCTGGGACCACAGGTGC
>CAUYQV010104225.1:0-22447 GCA_963574575.1 Galagoides demidoff | reverse complement strand
AACCTGAGCAAGTGCAAGACCTCATCTCTAAAAATAATAGCCAGGCGTAGCAGGCGCTTGTAATCCCAGCTACTTGGGAGGCTGAGACAAGAGAATCGCTTGAGCCCAAGAGTTTGAGGTTGCTGTGAGCTATGATGTCATAGCACCCTACCAAGGGTGACAAAGAGAGACTCTGTCTCAACAATAAAATAAAATAGAGGGTATGGAATTCAGAAACTTGGTTACACTATTGCTGAAAGAGCACACATTGGCACCCCAGATAACTCAGAGATCAGTAGATACAGGAGGCAGTTACAACCCCCCAGTGGGGGAACAACAGGACAGAAGTGGCATCAGCAAAGGCGAGGCACTCAGAGAGGAGAGAAGAGCACCCCACAGGAAGGCCCCCAGCGGCCATGGCTCCTTCCTGCAGCCGGGGCCTCATGGCGGATGCCTGAATCTATGAAGAAATTACCACATGCTTTTTGCTGGACAAATTATTCCAACAAAATTTACACTACTACATCTTGTTTAAAAAGAACCATTTTATAGCATGTCGGCCGGGCGGGGGGTGGGGGGGGACTGTTTTCTCCTTCTATATTCTCAACACACAACACACAACACTTCTGGTCACCAAAATGTGTGGGGTTTTCCCACACCAAGCAATTCTCTCACGTGGGCTGTGTCCTTACAATTCGATTCAATTCCAGCCGTAAGCAGAATTAGACCCTGCAGGTTCAAGGCTCAGTCTCAGAAGATCACACCCTCACTTCAAGTACAAATTGCAAATAGTAGGTACCGTGATACCCATCTGGCCAACTCGCCTATGTTAAGACTCAGAAAGCAATAAGGCAAAATGAAGGCCTCAGAAGCAAAAGCTTCTACCCTTCTCCTGCCTCTTTATCTCTGGTTTCTTATTGTCTCCTGATATCATCCTCAAAGACTGGAATCTCTTTCTCCTAAACTTAACCAGAAAAAACTGATCTGACCTACCTTGTTCAACAGTAGCTCATAAGACCTCCACTCCAGAGAGGCTTCTGCACCATATACGGAAGAAAGGAATGCGTGCTCAGAGGCCAGAACGAACCCAGACAGTCAGGCCATTAGCATTAGGTCGTATCCTTTCTGTCCAATCACATTTCTACACAGCTGTCTATACTTCACTGAACCTAAGCATAAAAATGGACAAGTTCCCCTGTGTCTTCGGGCCTTCATTCCAAGGATCCCATGTGCATACTAAATAAATCTGTTTGCCTTTTTTCCACCTCTTGTTAGTGATTTTCAGTGGAACTTCAGAGGGCAATGGGGGAGCTATCCCTTGGCCCCAACACTTACAAAGCAAAGGTTCCACAACCCACTTCTTGAGTTGAACCATCTGCCAGAGCAGCTCAGAATTCAGGCGAGCACTTGATTTACTACTATCTACTTACTACCAAGGGACAACTCAGGAAGAATCACAAGGGAGAGAGGCACAAGGCGGGGCACAAGGGAGGGGACTCAGCTCCCATGCCCTGTCCCAGGGCACTGCTCTCCTTGTGTTCAGCAAGCTCTCTGAACCTGTCCTTGGGGGTTTAAGGAAACTTCATTACATAGGTATGATTGATTACATTATTGGTCATTGGTAAGCAACTCAGACGTCTGACCCCCTCCCTTCCTCAGAGTCTAGGGGTGCTGAAAATTCCAACCTTCTAACCATACGGTTGGTTTCCTTGGAAAAACAGCCCCCCACCCTCCTGTGAGGCTGCTCAGGAGCTCCCCCCGCCCCCACACCGCCAGAGTCATTTCAATAGCTTACAGAAAGACACTTATCTCTTAAGAGATCCCCAAGGTTTTAGGAGCTTCCTAGGAAAGGAAACAAAGATCAAATATATATTTCTTATTATAAATCACAATGTCACATAGCAACTGCAAGCCTCATTATCCTAATAAAGGATCATTTTAAATGTTCAGTAAAGCCAGTCCCTTGAGGATATATGTTAGGTGAAACTTTGTGTTCTGGTTCTAATCACTCTCATCGTAAGTAAGTTTTTTAAAAAAGCATTTCCTTTAAAAATGTTTTGGCATAAAGACTGCTCACTAGAGTTTTCCCCAGTACCAGCCTGTCTGAATTAGTAACATTCTTGCCAAGGGCAATAAATAAAAACCATATTTACACTGATTGTGTTCAGCGTCATCCATCACACGGATCTAGCAATTTAACCTGTAATTGCTGTTCTCATTGCCTGAAGTTTTATTAACAGTATCATTGCTACTGTTACTATTTATGGAATCAATATGTACCAAGTCAGTTATAGAAATCTCATGTAGAGAAGTTTCTCTTCAAGTCCCTTGCCCACCCTGAGATGGGATCACCTGTTCTTTTCTTGCCAGGACATTTGAATTCTCTGCGGATTCTGGTTATTAAACCTTTGTCAGAGACGTAACCTGAAAATATCTTCTCCCATTCTGAGGACTGTCTGCTTGCTTTACTTACTGTGTTCTTGGCTATGCAGAAGCTTTTTAGTTTGATCAGATCCCAGTAATGTATTTTTGGTGTTGCTTCAATTGCCTGGGGGTTCCTCCTCATAAAATATTCTCCCAGGCTGATTTCTTCAAGTGTTTTCCCTGCACTTTCTTCTAGTATTTTTATAATGCAATGTCTTAAGTTTAAATCTTTAATCCAGTGAGAATCTATCATGTTTACATGGATGGAGCTGGAACATATTCTTCTTAGCAAAGTAGCTCAAGAATGGGAGAAAAAGTATCCAATGTACTCAGCCCTACTATGAAACCAATTTATAAACACCCGCATTTTCCTATGAAAGCTATAACCCAACTATAGCCCAAGAGGAAGGGGGAAAGGGGGGTGGGGAGGAGGAAGGATAGGTGGAGGGAGGGTAATTGGTGGGACCAATTGGTGGGTAATTGGTGCATTTTACAAGGCTACAAGTTAAATCTACTAAGTGTAGAATATAAATGTCTTAACACAATAACTAAGAAAATGAGGTGAAGGCTATGTTGACCAGTTTGATGGAAATATTTCAAATTGTATATAAACTAGCACATTGTACCCCATAATTGCATTAATATACACAGCTATGATTTAATAAAAAAAATTTCATTTAGTCATCACAATTTATCCTGAGGGATGTATCATTACTCCTGTTTTAGAGATGAGGAAGAAGGTTCTAAAATTTTCCATGAGTAACTCACATTCAGAGCGTTCTTTTTAGAGATTACTATGTAATTTACAATATTCTTCTCCGACCTTTGTGTTATTAGAGAGATAAAATGGAATTGTCTTTAATACAAAAGAACCATAGTAATAACAACTATCCAAAATAGAGCAGAGGAAACATTTTTTCTTACGGTTGTAGCATCTGTGTCTGCTAATTTCATCTCAGTAGTTTCTGCATCTGTTTCTACTGAATAAATTTTCTCCTGGTTATAGGTCTTATTTTCCCGCTTCTTTGATGGCTATTTTTATAGGTTGAATTAAATATGTCAGAGTCCTAACCCCTGGTACTTCAGAATGTGACTTCACTTTGAAATAGGGTGGTTGCAGATCTAATTACTTGAGATGAGGTAGGTCCTGCTGGAATAAAGTCGGCCCTTAATTCACCAATTATATCCTTACAAGAAGAATAGAGGGCAGAGATACACGGGAAAACACAGATCACACACGTGAGGGCACAGGCAGAGGTTAGAGTGATACACCTGCAGGCCAGGGAAAGATCGGGTTTGGGAGCCACCTCCAGCAGCTAGGGAATGGCAAGGAAGGTCCCAGAGTCTCAGAGGGATGGTGCTCTGCTGACACCTGCGTTTCATGCCTCCAAGCCCCAGAACTGGGAAGGAGGAAGTTACTGTAATTTTAAGTGATCCAGTCTGTGGTACTTTATTACAAACAGCCACAAGAATGGATAAGATGTTGGACATTGTACATCTTAAGTTTTGTGGTGGTAGATTTTGTCATATTCCTTTAAGGAGTATTGGACTTTGTATTAGTGTGGAGTTAAGTTACTTAGAAACAATTTCACCCTTTTGAATTTACTTTTAAATTTCATCAGGATGTGTCAAGAGGCAGTATTAGTCTCGGGCTTGTTTAGCCCTGCTCCTGGGGTAATACCCTTCTTTGACCTCTCACTGCCCGGGTCTTGGCTGGTGTATAGGGATATGAAATGTCCCCAGCCCACTGTGAGCTCCAGGCGTTATCAGACCATTTTGTTTTCTCAGAGACTTTCTCTGGCCTCAGGTAGTTCCCTCTCATCCATGTACAAAAAATCAGTACTCAGCCAAAGACTAAGAGAGCCATGTATGCTTCTCGGGGACTCTCCACATAGGTCCTTCTCAGGTATTCTGTCCAGCAAACTGTAGGCATCTATTCTTCCAGAAGTCCACTTTCTATCTCTTCAATCTAGCAATACTTCTGGGTTTGTTTGGGTCTCCCCCTCAGCACCACAGCCTCAAGAAGTTCGGAAATAAGTTGGGTCAATTACAAGGAAATTATCGATTGCCCTTTTCTTACAAGTTACAGTTTTCTACGACCTATTAGCCAGTGCCTGGAAACTTTGTTGTATATATTCTCTCTGGTTTTTCTTTCTTTGTTTTGTTTTGTTTGGGGGCTTGGTTACTTTTAGTGTTGGAAAATAAATGAATCTATCCCAGACATCATCATGCCTGGAAGGAAAATGTGCAATTTACTTTTTAAGTGACCAAGAATATGGTATTTTAAAGAGTTACAATTGTTTTTCCTCCTCAGAATTTGGAAGGCACATCTCGCCGGTCTACTTTCTACAAAGGTGTAATATACTACATGTATCATGCGTCTTCTTCGGCACCAAAAGGTTTTTCTGTGAAGCCTCCAAAAAAGAAAAAGCAAAAGTGAAACAGAGCCTGGCTGATCAGACCCAAGCAACCCCAGTCTCAATCAACATCTTGTGTTATTGATGCCTGTTAGATGCCAACTGATTAACAGAAACCGCATTCTGCTTTGTTAAGTGAAAAAAGCCCTTTGAACAATCTGGGCTTTCTCAGAACCACAGTGGCCCTGGGCAGGGTGAGGGGTGACAGGAAGCATTCAGGAGACAGTTCAAAGCCGATTTCTCATATGGTGTCATAATTACAAAGGAAATGCACATGAGAGTAAGTGGCGCAAAAGGCAGCTCTTCTCCAGGCATGCTAATTATATGGACTTTATAAACCTGACAGACTCTAAAGACTGAGATATTTGTAGCAGTTTATAAATGACAAAATATTACCACATTTATTTATCTTCCCCAAAGCTGTTCCACCCACAGTCTTCCATTTCTCAGCGGGAGGCGATTCCATTTCCCAGACGCTCAAAGCCTTAGGCTCGGCCCTGGCTCCCTTCCCCCCTTACACTCCTCCCCTATCCAATCCAACAGCAAATTGAGTAAGGTCAAACTATAAACACCCCCTGCCCTGAGTAACTATTGTCTTTCCCTCAGATTCCTGCAGTGACCTCTGAACAGGTGAAACCGCCTCTAACCCCTAAGATTTTGCTCAGTCCAACAGTGAGAATGATCCTAACATACATCAGTATAAGTCGTATGTTGTCACTCCCCTACTCCAAACCCCGGGTGGCTCCCTATTTCTCTTAGAGGAAAAAGCAAAGTTCTTATAACGGCCTGTAATACACTGGAGGACACAGCTATCCCGGCCCCAGATTTGATTCTCCTTACCTTGCTCTGCCTTTATTTGTATTCCATAATGGTGTTAACATCTTGCTCTACACCATGTAATTCGGCTGTGTCTCCCTGAGATCTCAACAGCAGTGTTGATTGGGTTGATGTTGACACATATTCCCTCAACTAAGGCATGTGGCCAGAACAAGTCTTCCCACTGGTACTAACCCAGCTTGGCCTATATGGTCATGTACAACTCTTCTTTTTGACTGACAGCAATAACAGCTCTTATAAGCAGCATACAAGCTCCAAAAACTTCTTGCTCCCTGGACTTCTTTTGGGTTTCCAGAAAAGTTCACTTACGGTGGACACAATAATACTTCAGAGGCAAGATTCTGTTGGCCTCATAGGCAGCATCCATTAACCAGAATCCTCTTAAACTAAAGGGACCATTTAGGGATTGAGCCTAGGAGATATTCCCTAAGGACATAGGCTGTAAGCTTCCTCTGGCTTTTTGTTTTGTTCGTGCAAGGATATTGCCAGACCTTATATTTTAACTAGTGATGCAAGCATTCCAAATTGTGTATGAAATCAGCACAATGTACCCCATACATGCATTAATGTATACATGATCTATGTGTTTATGATTTAATAAAATAAAATTTTACGAAGGAGAGCTTTTTTTTTTTTTTTTTTTTTTGCAGTTTTCAGCCGGGCCGAGTTTGAATCCACCACCTCCAGCATACGGGCCAGCGCCCTACTCCTTGAGCCCCAGGCACCGCCAGAGAGCCCGTTTTTAACATTGACTCTCATTATAGAGTCAAGACTTCCCCATTGTCATCAATCATAACACACTTCCAACATTCACTTCTCGGATTACCATAGCCTTTGGTTTAACTGAGATCAAATAATGAAATCAAAATATTTTACTGAAAAAATAGATTTCTTTGGCATATTTTGAGATAGCTGCTTAGAAAACCAGTAAACAGAAGTAAAGCTGTCTTCTGGGGGGTAGATTTGTATCTGTACAGAAAATGTACATTGAGGTAGCCAGGTTTTTTCTGAGGCCTTCTCTCGTCCAGATCGAGGAAAGATTAACAAAAACTTGACACCTTTAAAGGTATAAAAGAAGCATTAGCCTACAACAGTTGGGTAAAGTATACTTTTATAAAGAAAATTAAAATATTCTTTCTCTCTCTACCTGATTTCCAGAATTCAGAAACTATTACTATTTGAACATATTCTTAATTTATAACAATGTAGTTATTTATATACGTTTGATAAAAATTCATTTTCTTTTATAACGGAACATAATCAGAAACACTGGCTATTTCACCAAGGCTTTGAGTGGAATAACACATGTTCAGGTCAACCACACTACTTTCAGGAATTAAGGTTGATGTCATTAAGCCAATAAAAAGTCCCTTAGAAAGCCTGGCCTGGTACCTTGTCTGCACAATTCACTTACAACGTTCCTGACCTTGTGAGGAGTAAAGAAGGTCACGTTCTGACAGGCCCAGGAACTTCAAGACATTGTAGGACCTCAAGACAGAAGGAATTCGCCCAATTTGTACAGGTATTACAGGCCCAGTCTGATGGCAAATCCTCACCTTGGTGTCTCAGCCTAGCAGTTTTTAAAAGAGTAATCCGAGATGTTTCATGAAAAGTTCTAACAAAGCCAACTTGAAAAGAGCCTCTACGGCCAATCGCTATTCTTACTACACTTTACATCAATCATCAGGCCAAACAGAACGAGACTAAAACTTACTTTATAAGTAAAATTAACTCACCTACAGGCTACCATCTGTTCTCTCCAAGTAGCTACACAAGCCCACCTTTGCCTGCCAGGCCTCCTCTTCTCCCCCTCCCATAACCAGTCTTGCCACTATAACCTGATTTACCATCATCACTTGTATTTTTTGATTTTTGTTTTTTGGGTTTTTTTTTTTTTTTGAGACAATCCCACTCTGTCACTGTGGGTAGAGTGTAGTGGCATCATGACAGCTCACAGCAACCTCAGACTCTTGGTCTTGAGTTCCTCTTGCCTCAGCCTCCCAAGTAGCTGTGACTACAGGTACTAGTTTTTCTATTTTCAGTAGAGATGGGATCTCATTCTTGGTCAGGCTGGTCTCAAACTCCTGAGCTCAAGCCATCCACATACCTCAGCCTCCCAGAGAGCTAGGATTACAGGTGTGAGCCACTGAGCCTGGCCCATAACTGGTTTTTTAGGTCATGCTCTGAGCCCCATTCTTTCCACAACCTGTAGGTGGTAGATAATCTTCTCCATTAGGAGATTGGGAATGATTCTCCCTTGTGTACCTGTTAAGAAATTTATAATCCTTTTCTCCAATTAATCTGCCTTTTGTGAGTTGGTTTTTCAGTGAAGCTTCAGAGGACAAAAAGGAAGTTTTCCTTGGCTCCTATAATAACAAAGCTTATGGTAGCCGTAGCTGGCTTGGGTTACTGTATTCTAGTAACTGATTGCCCCTGTGGTGTGGATTCATTTTTAGGAAAAATCTCTGCTCCTAGGTTTAAAATGTCAATTGACTAGCACATGCTAATTTCACACCAAATTACAGGGAATACATTAAAGTAGATGGGAAATCTCAGGACACCCAGAAATGAGTGACTGACACCATCTTGACAAGAGGTAGAGCGCCTCCTGTTTTTACTATAATGAGCACCAAGGCGGGCAGAATAATTTCTTGGAAAAGTTTTCTTTTCCTTTTTTGTTTCTTTTTAAAGCCACACCGCTGATCAATTCCTGACATCGTGTACCATGTAAGTGGCAAACACTGGAAATCCAATTATAAGGAAAGAACTGGGAGGGCAAGCATGTCACATCAAATTTTCAAAAACATCAGTAACTATCTCTCGCTCCTTCAAAAACTTCTTTCGTCTGGCTGGATGCAGTAGCTCAGGCCTGTCATCCCAGCACTCTGGGAGGCCCAGGCAGCTGGATTGCTTGACCTCATAAGTTCAAGACCAGCCTCAGCAAGAGTGAGACCCTATCTCTCCTTAAAATGAAAACCTGAGGCATGAAGATTGTTTGAGCCCAAGAGTTTGAGGTTGCTGTGAGCAAGGGTGACAAAGTGAGACTTTGCTCAAGAAAAAAAACAAAAAAACTTCTTATGTCTGTAAGAAGGAGTGATTTAAAAAACGGCTGTTCTACAAGATCGTAAAATTCCTAAGCTAGTCCATGTGGAGTAAGGGCAATCAGAATCTTTTATGTCAATCATTTTTATTCATTTTAAATGCTTTTCTCTGGTGTTTTGTGATTTGAATGATTCTGTGTGGATGTAGAATGATTAGCTCTTCTGTTTAAAAAAGCAATAATATATTTCTAGCAAAAATCCTAGATTAAAAATATTCTTTTTATGGTTGCCAATATTTTTCATTTTTATGTTTGCTAAAGTGTCTAAGCAAGTAGAGACATCAGATAAATTAGATGTGTATTTCAATGCAAAAATTATTCATTGTACGTGAGTCAACAATGTTCCCCACAGAAAATTCTGCCAAGTACAATCAATCTAAAAACTATTGCTCTATCAAGCCAGGCATCATCCTAGGAGAGTTATAAAAAAAAAATTTTATTTTTTATTGGGTTTTGCCAAGCTATATTTCTCATGTTTTGTTCTTCAGATCACAAGCTCTCTAAAATGAACTATTTTTGAAAAGATCTTGAATTGTGTTAAAGAAAAACTAAAACTATGAGGCTTTTTTTCAGTTATTGACGAATAAAAACAAAATATACATTGATCGTGGCAGAGCTAAAGTGAGATCTTAAAAATGTTATTGTTCTTGGAGAAGTATAGTCTCGGCAGGGCCTGAGGGGATTAGTAAATTTGGCTTATGGGAGAGAGGCAGTAGCCGTTTGTGTTGACAGCCAAGGCCAAGTTTGCCACGGAGACCAGAAGCAACACTGTCGGAGGCGAGAGTGTGGCTGGGTAGAAGAGGAGAGTCAGGAGGGACAGGGCTTAGCACTGAGGAAACGCGCTAGGCTGAACCACGATGGAAGAGCTAGGGAGCAAATTCATCACTTACTTAGGGCATAAGTGAAGGAGGAGTCCTAACAGAGAGAGAGAGAAGTCTTAAACTTTGCTGTATTTGTCTAGAATTTTGCAAACCAAAAGTCTAAAAAGGGGGCTCTTTTTATGTCAACGTAGATGTCACTTGTATCTTTTATGGATGAGTGATGTTTTTATTTTGAATAATATAAGATGAAAGGTGAGAGGTCTGTTACAGGCATCTCCTAAGTCCTCAGGGTCACTACGGGCATTATCTGGGCTCTATGTGGTGCTCTAGACAACAAAGCTTGCAAAAGTAATAGGGGAACATACCCTGACACGGCAGAATGAAGAAAGCAGGGTCCTGCAAAGATTAACTGAGCAGAAGCACACAGGTGGGGGGGCGGGGAAGGCAGGAACGGCGGGAGCACGGTGGGAACGGCAGGAACGGTGGGAGCAGCAGCAGCACAGTGCCCAGGATACGTGGAGAAATGTTTTCTTTACCATTACACAGACACAGTGTAGACAGTACCATGATGCATGATCCCTAGTTTAAATGTAGCTGAAGCTGTTAATGCAGTTTGTCAAATATTATCCTTATAATAACATCAACTCTTCAAAACATACAGATTTATCAACCAGTATGTGGAGAAGGAGAAAAGAACTGGATAAATCATTGAAATGTTTAATATCAATGTGTCTTCTTTAACAGCTTTGAGATATAGTTCACATCATCTTTTTCATTCCTTTTTAAAAATTTTTAAAGTTTTTTATTTTTACCTTTCATTTATTTTTACAGCATTTTTAAGACATAATTGACAAATAAAAATCGTATAGATTTGAGGTATACAATGGCATGATTGGATGTATGTATACCACACAAAATGATCACCACAACCATGCTAATTAATACGTCCACACCTCACATAGTTACCTTTTTGGTTTATATGATCAGAATGCTTAAGATCTACTATCTTAGCAAATTTCAAGTATACAATACAGAATTATTAACTATAGTCCTCATGCTAGATATGAGATCCCCCAAATTTATTCATCTCATAACTAAAATTTTGCACCTTTGACCCGCATTTCCCCATTCCCCACTCCTCACGCCTCTGCCCCTGACAACCACCATTCTACTTTCTGCTTCTGTGAGTTCAATGTTTTGAGATTCCACAAATCAACAGAGACGTGGCAATATTTGTTTTTCTGTGTCTGGCTTATTTCACTTAGTGTAACATCCTCCAGGTTGGTCCATGTTGTTGCAAATGGCTAGATTTCCTTCTTTTTATGACTTAATATTTTGTTTTGTATACACACACACACACACACACACACACGTATTCTTTCCCCATTTATCTGTTGATGAACGCTTAGGCTGTTTCCATATCTTAATTATCGTGAATAAAGCTGAATATGAATGTAGGGTACAGATACCTACTCAAGATACTGATTTTACTTTCTTCCGATATATACCAGAAGTAAAATCTGGTATATTTTACACAAGGTAGTTCTATTTATAATTTTTTCTCTTGTTGGGGATTCATTGAGGGTACAAAGAACTAGGTTGTTTTTAATTTTTTGAGATTAATATTAGAGTACAGACAATTAGGATACACTGTTGGCATTTGTTCAGTAGAGTCTACGTTGTAATTGTGCCCCCGGGAGATGTGCCTTATACCCTTACGCTGTGCCTGTTAGGTGAGGGCACACTGATACCCCTCCTCCTCCTCCTCTCTGCTCCCCTATTTTTAATTTCTTGAGGAACCTCCATATTGTTTGGCATATGATTGTAGCAATTAAATTCCTACCACCAGTGTACAAGGGCTTTCTTTACTCCACATCCTACCCAATGTTTGGTATATTTTGCCTTTTTGACGAAAGCCATCCTGATGGGTATAAAGTGACGCCTGGCTGGGGTTTGGATTTGCACTTCCCTGCTCAGGGATGCTGGGCACCTTCTCACACACCTGTTGGCCATTTACGTATCTTCTTTGGAGAAATATTTACTCAGAGCCTTAGCCCATTTTAAATCAGGTCTCCTGCCCTTACGTTGTTTGAGTCCTGTGTATATTTTGGACATTAACACCTTATCGGATATATGGTTTGCAGATACGTTCTCCCATTCTGTAGGTTGCCTTTCATTTGATTTTTAGTGGCATAATATTCAGGTAGAAATATAGATGAAACATAAATCATGCAACCAGAAGCCTGCTTTTCTCAAGGCTAACATATACAAACAGCTTTAGAACTATTCATACACCTGAGATATGTTGAACAAGCTGTTACACACGGACCATACAGTTTCAGAGAAAAAAACAAAGGAGCTTAGATCACCTACTTACTGGTTCAAACCACCCATTTTACAACTAAGGGAAGCAAGACCAGAAATGGGAAGGCACTGATCAAAAACCACAGAGTCCGTTAGTAGCCGCAGCCACACAGGACCCAACGCTCAAAACACTGCTCCCTGTCAGCGCCCGTCAGCCCCAGGCAGCTCCACTGTGAGCTTGTCTGCTACCATCACTGCTATTAATTACTATTTAATCTGGTAGAAGATTGAAGTTCCCAATGTCCCGGACAACACTAATGTTAAATGTTTAAGCTGCTTCAGTGTTTTCTGTACAATACAAGGAACTGTGGCCAGATTTTATATCTTGCATAAACCTGATTATATATTTTGTATAACCCATAAGTCTGGGAAATGTGGTAACCTGTTCATAAAATTTAAATGCATCGTGTATAAGTTCTTCACCGAGGCCCCAGGCCCATGGAAAAGATCTGAGTCCATAAGATCCATGTGCCGAGGGAGCTGGCAGCTTTAACAACCTCCAGCCACGTTCCTTAGACATGTTTCCAACTTAGGAGGAGGCCCGGCCTAAAGCCAGCAGTGATCATGCAGCACAAAAAAAGTCAAAGCCAGAATATAGTTTCCAATTCTGTAAGGCTTTCTAAAGTTCTAGCTGACCCTGCATTATAATTTTCATGGTAGCTGTTGCACTTTATTCAGAACAAGTTTTGTGTTGGAATTTTGCAAAAAAAAAAAAAGGTGGGGGGAAATATCTATAATCATACATCTTCCCAGTCTCTAAATTCTCATGCTTTGATTATTCAAGTACTTTGGCTATTTTTGAATTAAGTTAATGGGTATTTTTCCTATTGAGTTGAGTGTCCTATATATTTTGATATTAACCCATGTCTTAGTTCATTTTGTGCTAAGAACACAAAATGTTAAAATGGAATAGCGTAGACTGGATGATCTCGATGGAAGAAATTTATTGACTTAATGCTTATGGAAGCTGGGAACTCTGAGATTGAGGGACTCTGTAAGGGCCAGCTGCACTGTGCCATGGTAAACAGTGAGAAGGAGGGAGGGAAGGAGTGAGGAAGACGAGAACCCACTTTCACGATAAAAACCCCACTCCTGTGATAATAGCATGAATCCATTCATGAGGCAGAGCCCCCGCAGTCTAATTACCTCTCATCTGGACCTAACACTGTTGCACTGGGTATTAAATTTCCCAACACATGCTCTGAAAGGGACACATTCTGTCCCTGACCTTCAAAATTCATTTCCTTCTGACATGCATAATACATTTATTTTATCCCAGTAGCCCCCAAGTCTTAACTTGTTCCAAGACCAACTCAAAAGTCCAAAGTTCAGTGTTTCATATAAATCAGATATGGATGAGACTCAAAGAACACTTCATCCTGAGAAAAGTTCCTCTCCAGCAGTAAGTCTGGGAAATTAAAGACGTTATCTACTTCTAAAAGATAATGATAGAACAGGCCCGAGATAAGGTGGCAATCCCATCCAAAAAGGGAAAAATAGGCAAGAACAAAGAGGCAACTGGCCCCAGGTGTGTCCCGAACCCAACAAGATAAATAACATTAAACTTCAAGGCTCCAAAATAATCTCCTGTGACCCCATGCCCCACCTTCTGGCCACACTAGGACAGGGCTGGATCTACAAAGGCTGAGACCACCATGCCCTAATGGGTTTGCTGGGTGAGCCCTCCTGTCTGCTTTCATGGGTTGGAGTTTCATCCCTACAGCTCTCGCAGGCTGGGGTTACATACTGTTAGCTCTACAGTTCTGGGACCTCAGGGTCAGATGCAGCACCATGGCCCCACTAGGCATTGCCCTCACAGGGACTCTCTAGGTGGCTCTGACCAGCTGCAATTTTTGCCCTGGGTTGTGAGGCTTTCTGAGACATCCTTTGGAATCTGGGTGGAGCTCACCATGGCCCCACAACTTGTGCATGCTACAAGTCTGCAGTTTTAGCACCAAATAGACACTGCCTGGACGTTCCGGTTGTGCCCTCTGTAATGGTGACATAAGCTGCACTTGGGCCTGCTTGAACCGTGGCTGTTGCCACCAAAAAGTGCTGCAATGGAATACAGGCAGCAGAGACTCGCACGGCCCTGGGCAGCAGAGACTCGCATGGCCCTGGGCAGCAAGCCTTCACTGCGTTTGAGCCCCTAACATTCTAAGTCTGGGATAGAGGGGCAGCCTGAAAGGTCTCAGAAATGCCTTCTCCTACTATCTTGATGAGTGGGACCCAAACTCCTCTTAACCATACCAGTCTCCTATCAAATGGTTGTTTTGCCCTAACCATGGTATTCTCTCCAGAATACGCTTTTTTACTCTTTACATGGCCAGGCTGGAAATGTTCCAAACTTTTATATTCTGCTTCCCCTTTAATCATTAATTCCATCTTTAAATTATCTCTCTCCTCTCTCATTTTACTGTATCCAGTTAAAAGAAGCCACGTAGATCTGTCAATGTTTTGCTAAAAAGTGTCTTCCACGAGGATATCCTAGTCCACTGCTCTGATACTCAATCTTCCATAAAGCCTTAAGGTCTGGGCTTAATTCAGCGAAGCTCTTCAGCAGTTTATAAAAAGGATGGACTTGACGCTTGTTCCCAGTAAGATATTTCTTATTTCTCTCTGAGACCTCATCAGAATGACGTTTACTGCCCATGTGTCTACGAACATTTCTGATCACAATCACTTAAGTTACTTGCAAACCTTGCCTGAAGTTTCTCTCCTCTTCCAAGTCCTCAGTGGAATCACCCTTCATGCTACACTCGCCACAGTGGTGGGGTTTTCTAGCCTGTCCCTCAAAACTCTCCCATTCTTTGCTCACTACCTAGTTCTAATGCCATTTCCACATTTGCAGGCATCTGTTATTGTGACATCCCATTTCCACCTTAGTTTACCTTGTATTCTATAAGATAGCATCACAGCCTGGGTAGTTTATAAATAATTGAAATTTATTTTGCGTGGTTCTGAAAAGGCTGGAAAGTCCAGTACCTAGGGGTCAGCACCAGATAAGGGCCTTCTTTCTGCCTCGTCCCATGGTAGGAAGACATAGAAATGGAGAGAGAAAGAGAGGCAGACAGACAGAGTGGGGCTGAACTCATTTTTTGTAAAGAACCCACTTCCACAGCAACCAACCCAATCCCATAGCATTGATACACTGAGGAAGGCAGAGCCATCCTTGCCACATGGTTGCACTTGGGATTAAGGTTCCAGCATGTACTTTTGAGGGGGCACATTTAAACCCTAGTAGCTCCTTCTCAAAAATATGAGTTACAGGATCGGTGCTATAGCACAGTGGTTACGGCATGGGCCATACACCAGGCACCAAGGCTGGCGGGTTCAAACCGGGCCCCGGGCCAGCTAAACAACAATGACAACTGCAACAAAAAATAGCTGGGCATTGTGGCTGGTGCCGGTAGTCCCAGCTACTTGGGAGGCTGAGGCAAGAGAATCACTTAAGCCCAAGAGTTTGAGGGTGCTGTGAGCTGTGACCACACAGCACTTTGTTGAGGGTGACATAGTGAGACTCTGTCTCAAAAAAAAAAAAAAAAAAGTATCTGATTTACAAATCTTTCCTCCCATTCCATCGCTGCCTTTTCTTTTTGTTGTTTCCTTGGCTACACAGAAGGGTTTTAGTTTCGTGGAATCCCACGCATTAATTTTTGTTTCCATTTCCTGTGTTTTTGGTGTCACAGCCAAAGGGCTCGTCACCAAGATCAAGGTGAGGGAGTTTGTTCCCTGTTTTCTTCTAAAAGTTTATAGTTTGGGGTTTTACAAATAAGTCTTAAATTAGTTTATTTGTAGTTAATCTTTGTATGTGGTGCAAGAATTCCATCCTTTTCCATGTGGGTATTATTTCTTTCATATATTTAGGTGCTTCAATGTTAAGTGAATATATATATGTATATATATATTTTATATTCTCTTGATAAATTTATCTTATCACTACATAATGATCTTTTTTATCTCTTCTTACAGAGTTTTGACTGAAGGTCTATTTAGTCTGATTTTTGTATATAGTGTGAGTAAGGGTTTAACGTTACCATTTTGGATGTGGCTCTCCAGTGGTCCCAGCACCTTTGTGGAAAAGAATTTTTTCTTTCCCCATTGAATGGTCTTGGCACCTTTTCAAAACTTAGTTGACCCTAGACGTATGGGTTTATTTCTAGACTCTTAATTTTATTCCAGGGATCTGTATATCTATCCTTATGTCTGTACCATGCTGTCTCGGTTACCATTGCTGAATAATTGTCTTGCAGGACGTTTGAAATAAGGAAATGTAAATCTTCCAAGTTTGTTCTCTTACAAGATTACTTGGGCTATTCTGGGCTCTTGACAGTTCCATATGAATTTTAGACTTATCTGGCCAATTTCCACAAAGAATTCAACTTCTTACCTGAAATAGATGAGCAGTTAATAAAAAATAAATGTGTTTCCCTTAACACATGAAAGCTATTTTAAAGTCAGGTATACAAATTAGACGAATCATGAGCACATGAGAAAAATCTATTTTTTCAGCCAGGCAGGTTTAGCACTATCAGAAAATTCAATCTTGTCTTCCTAGCAAGAAAATTAACTTTTAAACAATTGAGACAACATATTGAGGGCCTGGAGTTAAAGGTCAGTGGAATTATGTCTACTACCTCCATGAGTAGACACTCATCACCTCTTCCAATATATTAAATCCAATCTCCCATGTAGGTCTACAGCACATGAAGCAATGCTCGCTCCCATTACTGGTGTGCGGAGGAAGAGTGGAGAGTAACGGTGACGCTTATTCCTTTCTTTTCCTTGTAGTAAATTTGCATTGCAAGGAGAGAACAGTGAGTTTTGAGGAGGCTGATAGCTTTAGAAAATTACTGTTTACTTGGCTTCTGACCCAGACTGTTTATATCCATTTTGCAGGAATATGTACTATACCGAGCAATTTGGTAAAATGTCACCTTGCTCTGAGAGGAAGAGCTCTAAAGGAACTTTTCCTCCACTTATTTTACTTAGAAATTTCCAGAAATACTAAATTCTAAAATACCTCCATATACCGCTCAGATTTTTTTAAGTAATGAAAGCATTCAAATACAGTCCCCACTTCACCCCAATCCCTAAGGTAGTCCCAAACAATTATCCTCTAAAAGGTGTGGCCAGTCATCGTCTGTGTCAAGCAATGAGAAGATAAGAGGTTTATGCCATCTGCTCAATCAAAACCACAAATTTAAACAGTTCTTTTCATTATTTCTATTCTTTTTCTCTTAATTGTTATTCTAAGAATTCATCTCAATTTACAAAGTGGGCATCTATTATTAGAACCTTAGAATCACTTTTAATTGTTTTATGCAGGAAAATAAAACTGCAGATGAGCCCTGATTTAAACGAGAGTATTTTTCTGACAATAAGTATAAAGCCATATTTCACTTTTTCCCATGTGAACAGAGCTTTAGTGGAGATTTATGCTCCTTACCAGGAATAGGAGGATTATAGCCAAACAATGAATGCTACGATGATAACTCACTCCTTAGCAATTCAAATTAGTAGCATGGGCTCTGCGCCTGTAGCTCAGCAGCCAGAGAGCCAGCCACATACACTGGAGCTGGTGGGTTCAAATCCAGCCCAGACCTGCCAAACAACAATGACAACTACAACCAAAAAATAGCCGGGCATTGTGGCAGGTGCCTGTAGTCCCAACTACTCAGGAAGCTGAGGCAAGAGAATCACTTAAGCCCAAAAGTGTGAGGTTGCTGTGAGCTGTGACACCATGGCCCTCTACTCAGGGCAACAGCCTGAGATTCTGTCAAAAAAAAAAAAAAATGTAGCATGTAACAAGACCAGTGGGTTGCAGCTCAGTGGTCAAAAAAGATTAGACCCCAAAATACCACTTTGGGTGACATTATTATTTAAAAATGTGACTGGGGGTAAGTGGTTCTGATTCCATTTATTTTTATCTAGAAATAGGATAAAAATAGTCATCTTACATCATTGCTCTGATTGGTGAAAGAAAAACACAAAGGACGGAAGGAGAAAGAGAAAAAGAAAGAAAAAGAAGGAAGGAAGAGGGGAGGGGAGGGGAGGAGGGTAGATGGGCAGAGGGAGGGTGATTGGAGGGATCACCTCCGTGATTTATCTCACAAGGGTACAAGTGAATCTTTCTAAAAGTAGAACACAATAACTAAGAAAATGACATAAATGCTATGTTAACCAGTTTGATGAAAATATTTCAAATTGTATATGAAAACACCACACTGTACACCATGATTGTATTAATGTACACAGCTATCATTTAATAAAAAAAAATAAAAATAAAAATGCATGATTCAACTATATGCTGCTTACAGGAAACCAACCTTACACATAAACCTAGGTATACACTGAAAAGAATAGAATGCAGAATGTTATTTCATGCATATGGAAACCAAAAGGGAGCAAGAGTAGCTATACGTACATCAGACTTTTAATCAAAACCAATAAAACAGGACAAAGAAAGTCACTAGGTAATAAAAAAGGGATCAATTCAGCAAGAGGATCTAATGATCCTCAGTATATATGCATTCGACATCAGAATATTCATGTTCACAAAACAACTATTGCTAGACCTAAAAAAAAGAAATAGATAGCAACGCAATAATAGTGAGAGACCTCAACACCAACTCACAGAATTAAATCAACAAAGAAACACTGGACATACATTAGACTTCAGACCTAATGAACTGAATGGTTTATTAGGAACGTTTATGGAATATTCTTCCCAAGAAGTACAGAATATACATTCTTTTCATTAGCCCATGGTCTCCAAGGCAACTACATGGTAGGCCATGCAACAAGTCTTAACAAATTAAAAAAAATAGAGATTATGTCAACTATCTCCTCAAGTCAAGTAAACAAAAAAGATAGAAATCAATACAAATAAGAAGAACTTCAGAAATTATACAAATTAAACAACATGCTCCAGAATGATCTCTGGGTCAATGAAGAAATAAATACAGAAATTAAAAGATTTGTGAAATGAACGATAATGAAACACAATATATCAAAACCTGTGGGATATAGTAAAAGTAGTGATAAAAGAGAAGGTTTTTTGCATTAAATGCCCACATCAAAAAAGTAGAAAGAGCACAAATTAACAACCTAACATTGCGCTTCAACAAACTAGAAAATCAAGAACAAACAACACCCAAGGCTAGTAGAAGAAAAGAAATAAATAGAGACCAGAGTAATGATACAAAGGATCAGTGAAATGAAAAAATGGTTCTTTGAAATGATGAAGTTGATAAACCACTTGCTAGACTAACCAATAAAAGCTGGCATAAAATCTGGATAAACACAATTAGAAATGAAAAAGGAAATATTACAACTGTTACTACAGAAATATAAAAGATCCTCAGAGATCATTATGAACAAATATATGTTCACCAACTGGAAAACCTAGAGAAAATGCATTAATTCCTGAAAACCTCCTGAGAGTGAACTAAGAAGGAGTAGAACTCCTGAATAGGTCTATAATGAATAGCAAAATGAAATGAGTAATAATAAAAAAAATCTTCCAATGAAAAAGCCCATGGACAGGTGGATTTACAACCAATTCTGCAAATTGTACCAGATGTACAAAGAAACACTGGTGTCAATCCTACTGAATTGGTTCCAAAAGAAGAAGAAATCCTCCATAATTCATTCTGCAAAGCCAGTAGCACCCTGATACCAGAGCCAAGAAAGGAGGCAACAATAAATGAAACAACAAACCAGTATCTCTGATGAACATAGATGCACAAATCCTCAATAAAATACTTCTAAACTAGATCCAACAGCACATCAAAAGGGTAATTCACTATGATCAAGTGGGTTACAGCTCAGGGATGCAAGGATGGTTCACAATTCAAAAAACATAATTCATTACAGAAACATAATTTTAAACAAAAGCAGAGAAGGCATTTAATAAAATCCAGCATCTCTTCAAGACAATAACTCTCAAAAAACCTGGCATAAATGGAACATACCCCAAAATAATAAAAACCATATATGACAAACTCACAGCAAACATCATACTGAGTGGGAAAAAGTTGAAAGCCCTTTCTCCCAGAACTAGAACAAGATAAAATGCTCACTTTCACCACTTCTGTTCAACATGGTACTAAAAAGTCCTAGCCAGAGAAATCAGGCAAGAGAAAGAAATAAAAGCCATCCACATTGGAAAAGAGGAAGTCAAATTATCTGTTTTCTGATAATGTGCTTTTATACCTAGAAAACCCCAAAGCCTCCTCCGAAAGACTCCTAGATTTGATAAATGAATTCAGCAAAGTCTCAAGTTATAAATCAGTGTTTATAAATCAAGTTATAAAATCAGTCCAGAGTTACAATAGAAATTCTATACAACAATCCCAAGTAACTGAATCCCATTTGCAATAACTACCAAAAACCAAACCAAACCAAAACAAAACCTAGGAAGATGTTTGACCAAGGAAGAGAAATACTTCTGCAAGGAGAACTACTCCTCGACTCCTCATTAATGAAAGAAATCACAGACAACACAAACAAATGGAAAAAAATCCCACACTCATGGTTTGGAAGAAACAATATTGTTAAAACGACCATACTGTCCAAAGCAATCTACAGATTCAATGCAATTCCTATCAAAATACCAATGTCATGTTTCACAGAATTAGGAAAAAAAATTGTAAAATTCATATGGAACCAAAACCAACCGACCAAACAAACAAAAAAAATCCTGAATAGCCAAAGCACTTTTTTTTGGACAGAGTCTTACTTTGTTGCTTTTAGTAGAGTGCTATGGTGCCACAGTTCACAGTAACCTCAAACTCTTGGGCTCAAGTGATTTTCTTGCCTCAGCCTCCCAAGCAGCTGGGACTACAGCCATTTTTTTTAGAAATGGGGTCTTGTTCTTGCTCAGGCTGTTCTTGAACCTGTGAGCTCAGGCAATTCCCCTGCTTGGCCTCCCAGAGTGCTGGGATTATAGGTGTGAGCCACCACGCTGCCGGGCCCAGCCAAAGCAATCTTAAGCAAAAAGAACACAACTATACATATCACATCACCAGACTTAAAATTACACTAAAGTATATAGTAGCCAAAACACTATGGTACTGGTATAAAAACTGACACATAGCTCAATAGAACGGAATAAAGAACTCAGAAATACAACTATATGCCTACAATCAACAGTCTTTGACAAAGTAGTCAAAAACATACATTGGGAAAGGACGCTATACAATAAACGGTGCTGGGATAATTACATAGCCGTATGCAGAAGAATGAACAATGGATCCCTGTCTCACCATATATACAAATTAACTCATGATGGAGTAAAGACTTAAATGTAAGACCTGAAATAATAAAAATTCTAGAAGAAAATCTAGGAAAAAACTCTTCTAAACATTAACCTAAGCAAAGAATTTATAATTGGACCTCAAAAGTAAATACAACAAAGACAAAAATAGATAAATGGTACTTAAACTAAAAAGCTTCTGTATAGCAAAAGAAACAAAAGAGTAAACAGACAACCTACATAAAGTGAGAAACTATTCACAAACTATGTAGTCATAAAATGACTAATATCTAGAATATACTATGAATTCAAACAACTCATCAAAGAAAAAGTCAGACAACCCATAAAAAAGGGTGCAAATGACTTTTTCAAAAGATGTACAGATTGTCAAAAAACATATGAAAAGTGCTCTAATCACAATCAATCACACTTTCAGAAGAAGAATAGATCACAACTATGGCCCAAGTTGAAGGAGGGAGGAGTGGGGATGAGAGGGGAGGGGTGAGGTCAGATTGAGAGAGGGTGAATGGTGGAATCACACCTATGGTGCATAATGCAAGGGTACATGTCAGATCTATTAGTATAGAGTATAAATGTCTTAACATAATAATTAAATAAACGAGATAAGGCATATATTAACCAGTGTGATGTAAGCATTGCTAATTCTATATGAAATCAGCACATTGTACCCCATAAATGCATTAATGTATATAAGATCTATGTGTTTATGATTTAATAAAAAAAGTTTTAAAAAAGAGCTTGTTTGATGCAAAAAAATAAAAATAGTATCACCTCAAAAAAAAAAGAAAAAGAAAAATGCCCTAATTATCAGAGAAACGCCAATTAAAACCGCAATGAAGGCTCAGCACCTGTGACTCAAGTGGCTAAGGCACCAGCCACA
This sequence comes from Galagoides demidoff, assembly GCA_963574575.1. Lineage (NCBI taxonomy): Eukaryota > Metazoa > Chordata > Mammalia > Primates > Galagidae > Galagoides > Galagoides demidoff. The sequence continues at coordinate 345 of CAUYQV010104225.1, read as the reverse complement.
TACACCTGAGCTGGCAGGTTCGAATCCAGCCTGGGCCCACCAGAAACAATGACAGCTGTCACCAAAAAATAGGCAGGTGCTGTGGCAGGCGCCTATAGTCCCAGCTAATTGGGAGGCCAAGGCAGCAAGAATTGCTTGAACCTAGGAGTTGGAGGTTGCTGTGAGCTGTGATACCATAGAACTCTACACAGGGCGACAGCTTGAGGCTCTGTCTCGGCTCGGCGCCTGTGGCTCAATTGGCTAAAGCGCCAGCCACGTACACCTAAGGTGGCAGGTTCGAATCCCCAGCCCAGCCCGCCAAACAACAATGATGGCTGCAACCAAAAAATGGCCGGGCGTTGTGGC
>CAUYQV010104223.1:0-12094 GCA_963574575.1 Galagoides demidoff | reverse complement strand
ACAAAATTGTACACATGCAGTTTATTCTTGACTAAATTAAAATAGCTCTGAAAGACTGGAAGGCAAAAATGTCAAAATTTTCGCAGATCTAGTGGTTGCCTTTAGGCAGCAGGGTTTTTCCTTTGGGCTCATTATTTTGTTTTATATTGGCCAATAGACTATGAGAATTATGTTATTTTTATAAACAGGAAAAAAATGACTAAGTCGAAGCTGTATCTGAAGGCTGTTGGCAGGTGGCTGTGATGTCTGGGTCTCTCAAATTCCCAAGGGAAACTACACCTTCCAACCATGGACACACCCACCTGCTGGGGATGGGAGTGGGCAAAGCAGACGTGCAGAAGAACCATGGGGCTCCAGGGTTCCGTCTCTCCTTTCACAGGACGGAGCCATCTGTAGCTCGGTGCATGGGAATGTCAACTCGCTTGTGTCACTGTGGTGGGGACTGCTTGGGAACAGGCTGCTCTGGGGGTCCTTGGTAATACAGGAAAAGCAGCAGGACTAGCCCAGCAATTCCAGCGTCCTTAATGTAACTTCAAGCTAATATACTTACTTCCTGCATTTTAGCATCTACACCAGGTTTAAAGAACTGGACCTGCCCGCAATGGGAGAGGAGGCCCCATGTCAGCCCCCACATCGTCCCTTCACGGCGCTGAGGCAGCTCACCTCGAGCGACCAATTCCATTTCTAAGGAGACGCAGAACGATTTATTCAGCTTCAATTTGCTGAGAGGAAAAACCTCCTATTCTCTAATATTAATTCTTGAAGCAGATTCAAAAACAATTTTCGTTCCTTGCCAGGGTTTGGGGCTTTGAAAGATATTAATGTAGACAGTCTTTGAAATATTAGGAGTTGGCAGCCATTGTAAGGATCCCAAACTTAGCGAGGCATAAAAGGAAGTTTCAGGGCAAAGTATATGTTATCTTATGTGTTGAAATATGTATCAAGCTCCTGTGGAGTTGGGGTCGGGCCCCCCTGGGGCACTGTGGACTATACATAGAGAACTGTTGTATTCATTTGAAGCAGATCTGCCCTGTAATAAGAATCGGGGTTATTTGGGCACCTCTTTTCTTATTTTAAAGTAGATTTTTCTTTTTTACCTCTTCAGTTCTGAAACACCCTCCCTGCAGTTTTAGAATCCACAAACCGAAGAACAGTCATCAGATGATCCGATTTAGTACCTGCGTGTCTCAAAGATTCAACACTTTTGTTTTTCCTTTTTACCATTTTTCACAGATAACACATCATGTGTTCTCATTGGTTCTTTTTAAGCTTTACCATAAGGTTAGCAAATGTTAGCATTTTAACTAAATCCCTTAGCTATATTGGAGCATAGCAGACTGTGACATGGCTAAAGTATTTAATTAACAGGTGACAAAACTTGACAGTTTGTTTTTTATTCTTAGAATTTTCTATCGGTTCAGAAGAATAAAAATCAGGAACAGTAGCAAAAGCTAAAGGAACTGAATGAGGTTGAGTCTCTTTTTCATTTAATTGACTAGTGTCTTGGTGCCACACAGTACGTGCTGAGCAGTATTGCCTCACAATCTGTCAGTCTTACAGAATGGAGACCATCCTGTGAGCCCCCTGAGCCAGGCTCGCTTCCATCTTATCTTTCTAAAACACAGATGTGCTCATGCCATTGCTGATAAATCTTGGCTGGCTCCTCACTGCCTGCAGAATAAAAACCAGACTGCTTAGCATGGCATTCAAGATTTCCCAAGACTTAGCCATAGGCCCTCCTCCCTCCCAATCCTGAACCCTCTTCCCTTCAGGGTTCAGCAGTGAGGGCAGAACTAAGGGGCTGCAGGAGCCACAGATAAGAGTGCACTGAAGGAGCAGTGGCACAGACAGAGGTGAGGGCCAGGCTTAGTCGGGCAGAGGCTGGCCTCCAACATCAAGAGCCAGGCAGTGTGCACCTGAGACAAGGCCAGAGGACTGTTACCAGGCTGGGGCTAGGCTGGGGCTATAACTGGTAGTACCCGTTGTGGGGCCTGGGAGTGGGAAGAGAAGGAGATTGAAGCCAGAGTGAAATGTACAAAGCATTCCTATTCCTTTTGCTCCAGGACCCCTCCCATGGGCAGGCCTGTAGGAATCCCAGACACTCAAGGAAGGGACAAGTGGAGATGCCTCTTTTGAGCACTTACTTTGACTCTCTGCTGCACCATTGTGGGCTCTGGGACCTCAGCCAGGTTATTTGGGGGTTCTATGTCTCCATTTACCCACTGGTAAAATGGAGATGAGCATTATTGGGAGAATTAGGATTATTGGAAGAATTTAGAATTATTGGGAGATAAGTAAGTCTGCACCTGGTAGGCCCTCACTACATTTTACTTTGCTGTGTTATTATGATGAGTTTAGACAATTTTTCTTTATGCATTAGGAGATAAGAAAGCATGGAAAGTAGAATTCGATTGCAGTGAAATGAGAGGATGAGCAACTAGTCCTATGTGCTGTGATCTTACCCCATTTCAGTATTGGAAGTCCTGCAACATCATACATAGTAAGTAGCCCCTTAGTCCTGGGAAAATCAAAATAGTTGGTCACTTTACAACAGGCGTCCTCAAACTATGGCCTGCGGGCCACATGTGGCCTGCCTAGGACATTTATCTAGCCCGCTGGGTATTTTTGCTACCGCTGCCTGTCCTGCTGAGCAGCTAACTTGTTCCGGGGCCCTCCAATGGTCTGAGGCACAGTGAACTGGCCCCCGGTTTAAAAAGTTTGAGGACCCCTGCTTTACAACCTTATGGCCAACTCTTTACAAATATAACATCAAGCTGTTAGCAGCATGCAATCTGTTGAATCATAGCAATTTCATATGGTCCGACCAAGTACAAAGTCCCAACATGACTAGGACGGGGCAAAGGAGGGGAAGGCAGCTTCTCCACATTAACTTCTACCCAGGTAATGGGACCCTCTAGCTGAAAAGTAAGAAAAGGCAACAAATACATCTTAAGCACTTACTGTATGCCAGACATCAGATTATCTGACAGATGAGGGGTTTGTTGATTAATGTTACCTGGGTTGATCTTCTTCAAGACTTGTAAGTCAGGAGAACCAAGAACAGGAAGGTGGAAATGTGGAATCAGCAAGAGTGTTCACTCCCAAGAGAAGGATGCAAGCCTAACAGAGGAGCTTATCTTTGAGGAGGAGAGAACAAGGGACACCTGGGAAGGGACAGAGCTGTAGCGGAGGCAGGTGAGCCACTGGGCACCTAAGGAGCCACAAGGTGCCAGCTCCTGGGTCACCTAAAGTGTCAAGGGTCAGAGCTGCAGCTAAGCCTCTAGACTCTAGAACAGTGTTTTTTAACTGTTTCTATCACAGCACACTTGAACCTATAGTTAGACTTCCCGGGCACACTTAAATTATGTTGATGAAAAAAAGTAAAAATAACATATTTACTGTGCTTTGAATGTCTTTAGAAAATAATTTAACTAAAGATCTTTAAAAATTTTTGTGGTTCATCTAAGAACCTTTCACAGCATATCAGTGTGCTTTGGCACCGCAGCTGAAAACCACTGCTCTAGAGTCAGGGTTGCAGCAGCTCGTTTCCGGGTGGGAAATGCCCCTCTGGGAGGAAGTCAACGTCTTACAGTCTGAACCACAACACTGGGATAGTTAAGAAAACACAAAGTCAACTTTTTAGAAAATTTTATAAAAACACAGGAGACAGAAAAAGTCCAACTTCACTTTGGCTTTTGGGAAAGACCCAGAGAATGTCTTAATTCTTCTGAAATATTCTGGCCCTATTTCTACTAAAATGTTTTACATGGTCTTTGATATGTAATCCTCTCCAGGGGGTTGGATAAAATAAGGGTCTTAAGAAGTTTTGTTTAGGGAATGTCACTCCATGAAAGGATCTGCCCATGGATTTTGGGAGGCTCTAACACTATTTTTGTTAGGCGGATTTATATTAGGTGAACTGACCAGATTAGAGAAGTAATTTTTACTTAAGACAACGTGAGGTTAACTGTAACAAAGGAAGGAGAACAGAACTCACAGTTTTCAATTTCAAGGACTCAGTAACCTATGAATAGCTTCTGGCTTCTGGAGACATAATTACGTGCCAAAGGATTTTATAAAATATTTTATGGTTATATAAATGCATTTAGACAGTATTTATTAGGTATTTTATAAAGTCATTGATATGTGCATTTAAAAGAGAAGAATTCACAAATGAAAGACTAGAAATATTGGACGCTGCATCTGATGCTGTGTTCTTAGTGAATTTAGCCAAAGAAATATCTGCCAACGGAGAAGCCTATTTTGTTTCTGAATTTCAGATGAGCAGGAAAGATGTCATGCCTCAGGACTGCAGGTGGGAGCAGTGAGAATGAGCAGCTTGAGGTTGTGCTTATCTGCAGTCCGAGCTGGGCATCACCTGTTACTGGGACCTGGGAGGCAGCCACCCCCATGTTAGATGGGCGTTATTGCTGCCTATGGAGTTTGTAAGAGGCACTGTACTGAGAGGAGGGAGAAAATACCTGACTTCCAGGAGTTCAGAGGGCTATGGCTAATCAATTAGAAGTGGCTATAAGCAAATGAATGATCATGATCAATAAAATATTCAAGCAAAAACCTTGACGAAATGGAAAAATGCACCTGCATTTTCTTGAGTCCATAAGAAGCCTTGAAAACACTATTCAAATCATTGTTGCAAGACAGAGACGGAAGTGACAAGAATCAAGACAGCTGGTAAGAGCTGGGTCTGGCCTCTCACTGTTCCGCCAACAGGCATTTCTGATCTACCCCACTTCACACTGGTAGCTGCTCTCCCTGAATTCACTGAAAAATTGCCATAATGTGATCCAGGATTTGCCTCTGTCAACTTATCTTCTTTTAGCATTTCACATTTTATTTTGTGGAATAAAATAATCTCATTATAGATAAGAAGCTCAAACTGCAAGATGTAATTACGAGTCTTAATTCTAGCATTCAGACGAAACAAAATAACTGAAACAAAACCTAACATGCATATAGTGCTTGTTATGAGCCACAGACACTCTGTAAAAACTAATGTGGAAAAATGAATTCCATCCTCACAGTGCTATTCATGCAACAGCAGCTATTTGGTGAAACTGCTGCTGTAGGTTCTGGTGCCATAAAGTGGGAGCTATCACTGTTCCTATTCAGGAGTGAGCTCGATTCACCCCCTCATGCTTGTCTTGCTTTGCTCTTGAGATCTCAAATGCTCCCTTGGTAAGGAAAGCAAACCACACCCACCAATTTCCTCTATTGGGAGCATTGCTCTTAATTCTCTAGAGACCATGGTGAAATTTATTTATTTGTGTTCCTCCCAAAAGAGTAGTAAGGACATCGTTTTGTATCTTTGGGGACAGGGATTCAGATGAGGGAATGAAGAAGCTGAAACCACAAGCAGTTAACACAGTGTGTCATCCTCCTGGGAACAGCTCTAAATCCAGTGGGAAGTGTGTCCTGAAAATCTTTAGAGAAGAGGCCGTGTACACAAACCTTCACAGAGTTCCTTCTCGTGTCCTCTCTGTTCTCTTACTCTCCATCTAATGCAATGTGTGGGTATAAAGTTAGAGAAATGGTAGGAAAAACAAGTCCAGATGATTCAGGGAACTGTTATTCAACATATATGATATGAGTCTCATTTTACGAAGTAGATCTATACCATGGCCCATGACATAGTAAGTAAAAAAAGCTTAAAAAAAAAGGTCGGAGGTTAAAGGACAGAATCTTATGTGTAGGTGCATTTCTCAGAGTATAAACCAGTGACGGCTGGGATTCCTCGAGAAGTTTTCAGGCAGTTCATAAAGTCAACATGATTTTCAAACTAAGACATTCATTCTCATTCTCTCCTGGGTATGGAATGGAGATTTCCAGAGGCTACATGTGTGACACCACACAGGTTGAATGTAGAAGCAGATATGAGAAGCCATCTCATTATCATTAAATCAGACAACGGGGTTTGCAAAAATGTAAACAGAAAAGTTCTATTTATGTTAATATGCAATTAATTTACTATTTTTTTGAGTCAGAGTCTCACTTTATTGCCCTCAGTAGAGTGCCATGCTGTCATAGATCACAGCAACTTCAAACTCTTGGGCTCAAGCAATCCTCTTGCCTCAGCCTACCAAGTAGCTTGGACTACAGGCACCTGCCACAATGATCGGCTATTTTTTTTTCTTTTTTAGAGATGGGGTCTTGCTTTTGCTTAGGCTGGTCTTGAACTCCTGAGCTCAGGCAATCCACTAGCCTTGGCTTCCCAGAGGGCAAGGGTTACAGGTGTGAGCCACCACGCCCGCTATTATGGTTACTTTAAAATACATTACTAAATATTTCTGAAAGTTTTATTTTGAATTCTAATATGGTAAACATTGACACATGCAATTGGTGGGATGCTGGGAAATGTTTAACAATTGGCTCTGGGGGGTGGGAGGAGGGGACAGGGAGCCCCTGCCCTGAGGTGTAGCTGATCGATCCCATGGTATCTGTCCTCCCACTACGGCAGAGGTCAGGCTACCACTGAACTGAATGTGGAGTTGGGAGTGTTTATATTTGTGGGGATATAATTCACACAAACGAAATCTCGGGGGGCCTCAAGATTTCTAAAAGTGTAAGAAGATACTATTATCTATCAAAAACTAACAAAAACTAACCAGCCCCATAACTCTATGATTTTGCCTTACTTACATGATAACACTAGGGTTCCGGGGCCCTTTGGTTCCTCAGATGGACTGGATCTCTCCTGTGATGAGGTCTCTGCCTATCATACTCCCATTCTTCTCAATGCTTTTTGCCTATTCACAGCTAGTTACTCTCTAGATCCCAGCTGAAGAGTCTCTTCCCAAGGACTTCTCCTCTGAACCCCAAACTAGTCAGGCTTCTTTGTTATACACCCCAGAGAACCATGCTACTCTCCCTCAGAGTGTTCCAGGGGAGCAGGCCTGCGTGGGTTTTCACCCACTGCTCTCTTGCATGGGACCTGGGACTTATGGAGAAGAACACTGGGGCTCACTCGCTCACCCACATATTAGAAGCAAGGACTTATACATGCTGGGCACCACCTCGCTGGGCGCTGCATTGTAACAGTGAACAAAGCAGACCACATCCCTGTTCTCATGGACCTTGCTCCCAATACACCACCAGTGCGTGCACACACTGGAATGGGAACCCAAAATGGGAACCCGGAATGGGAACCCAGAAAGGGAACCCGGTCTCCTATGGGCAGTGTCTGCTTCTCTACTAGCTTCACTTTCTGGGTGCTGAGGCTGTGTGAAGACTGACCTTGAGACACACAGTATGATTCGGTACTGGTAGACTCTGACTTCTGGGAGGCATCATGCCAAGTATTAATAATTCCAAAAGTCATGGGTCTGGCCCAGGAGAGGATGCTTTAGAAAGGATGAACACACTGAAGTCTGGAAAAATGTAGTAAGGGAGGCTTCGCAGATGAAGGAGTCAGATTCGTGAGCAGATCATCTGCAAAAACACAGCACAGTTGACCTTTGTTGTGTTACTGATGCATAACCATTGGGGGAAAAAAAAACTTAACATCTTTAAATATCATATATCTTAGAATCACTTGGAGGTAAAGGCATTTTTAAAAATGTGTCCAAGAGAGGGAGAAAAAGAATTCAGATAGGCTGTTCTTGCAAATACACCTCTGTCAAGGAAAGGTCTTTGCAGCTAAAGTGAAATGGCATTTCTTAGTTAATGAGGTGAGCATTTATGAAGAGCTATTATGCATATTTTTCAAACAATAATAATGTAGTTCTCTTCCGTAATGCAATAAATGTCTGGGTTTAGTCCACCTAACCTATTGTCTAAAATATAGTACAATTTCCAACATAAGCATCTATGAATAAACTGAGTCGTATCTTGCAAGTTGGAATAATTTACAAAGCCATGGAAAACGCTTTTCTTATTAAAGATTTCATATGGCAAAAAGTGAGTGTAATAAACATATGGCCCAGATTTCATTTTAAAAACAGTTCCGTCTATGGGAAGAAAGGCTGCATTTTACACTTTGCAACTCACGATCAGTTCATAGCAATTAAAAGATGATCATGTTACAGGAATCAGGTAAATCTGGAAATCAAAGGAATACACAAAAGGATATATCGGTGCTTTCTAAGGAAAATAAGTTCTAAAACGATTTTAAATGATATGTGACTTCGGTTCAGCAGAGCCACACATCAAATCATCTTTTCATTCACCTAGGTTAGAGTTTAAAAAGTAAAATGTGACTTTATGAAGTTTGGCTGTCTGTAAAATGTGAATTTGTTATACCAGATTCCTTAAAATGACGACCATGAAGTCTAATAGTCCTGCGATAACTGCCCTCCCTGGGAGCCCACTGCATCTACCCATTGTCTATTTATATAAAATATGCATCATTTGTATATTCATATTGAAATAAAATAAGCTGTTGATGAACACAGATTGGATCATTTCTAAAGACAGTTTAAAATACTTTGGTGTTCTGTCATGAAAACTGGGTTAATTTCAATATCACAAAATCCACTAATACATATAGATTATGGACAGAAAGATACATGCGTATGTTAAAAGCAGAAAGATGAAGTCAGGGCATATCCTATAATTATCTGCCAAAGATATCTGAGTGGTACATTTTCATGTTTTGTGTCCAGCTGGACATAATGGACACATAATTTATAATTTTTTTTTTTGCTTACCTTTGGAAAACATTGTGTGCCTTGCTTGAAATTAACTGTTAAAATATGCTTTTGGAAACAATATTTGGTAGTTAAACATGTTCATTATGATAAGATGGAATTTTAAAGTACTTATGATAGAAAGGTGTTCTTTGGAGGGGAGTGATTCCGTGAGTAGTATACGGTGCTCTAAGATGACCATTCTTAAGTTGTTAAAGATTCTAAAACTCCTAACATAGTGATGTATGATATTTGTTATAGATCATCACTTTAAATATACATTTAACACTTCTTTACAAGTTTATTCTATTATATATAAAATATTTCACTTTTAGTTCTCAAAAATTATCAGTGTCCTTTAGAAGCTATAACTTCTAAGAAATAGACATGGTTAAGTTTTCTCTTAACTCATACATGGTAGAGAATACCAGTTAGAATCACTGTCATTCAGGAAACACCACCTGGTACATGATGGGGGTGGTGAAGGGGGGATAGAGAGAGAAAAGGAGGGAGGGGGTGGGAGAAGCGGAGAGCAGAGAGAGGGAAGGAGGGAGGGGATGGAGGGTCACAGTGTGTGACACACCTTTTAGGGAGTGGGACACAATTATAAGAGGGACTTTACCTAACAAATGCAATCACTGTAACTTGGTTCTTTGTACCCTCAATGAATCCACAACAATAACAAAAAAAAAAAAAAAAGAAAGAAAGAAAATCATTCCTTGTGTATTATACAAGTATAACAAACACTTGTCTTCTAATAAAAGAAATATTTAAATATGAAAGAGAAAGAAACACCACTCCCCAGCTGATGAAATTAGAGACTAGATTTTAGTCTCGTCTTAAGATAATTGACTCTAGGAAGATATTATTTATTGGAGACCCAAATTATTCTAGGTCGAGAAGAAGTGGAAAAATTTTAATCTTTCCTAGAATTATCTATAGGATAGGATAGGATAGACAAAAAGAGGTTCTTATGGCTTCTACACTTAGCAACTTTCCAGATGTGTTTTATGAAATGCACCATACACCAATTACTCGACAAAAGTAAAAGTGGACAATTAGAGTTAAGCTGTGGGATCTTTTGAGTCACCAACTAAAGATGACATAAAGGTAGCTTGGTGAGATGGGAAAAAAGCTGGACTTTGCATTGATTCCAATCCCATTTTCCCCACCCATTTCAAGATGCTGTATAATCCCCGCAAATTCCTTAGCCTCTCTGCATCCCAGCTTCCTCCTCAGTAAAATATTTAAGGATACCTATTGCATAGACTATTGTCCTAAGGGTTAAATGTACTAATTTTTACCAAACTGCCTTAGATAGTGACTGGCACCTGTTACATATTCCATAAATATTAATCGAATCTATAAGGTTAAAGATTAAAGAAGTACAAGCAGATTCCCATTTGTTATGTAGTGTAACAGTTTTATATGCTGAGATCACTACAATGGATCTGTGAATCTTAAAGTGAAACCTCCCTTTGTAAGCTTCAGGCAGGTGAACGAGTCAGCCTTTAAGGAAGACTTCCAATTGTTCTTTTTGTTTTTGGCAGTGTGATTGCCTTCCCAGATCTGAGAACTGTGGGAATACTTATTTGGGTAATGTCTTGGAAACATCCTGCCTGTGAATATAAATGTATTTATACAAACAGCCAAATCTTGATAGCTCTAAGTCTCCACCTACTCACACAGAATATAAAATGCCTTGCAGAATTTCCTGTTCTCTTAAATATTTATGGGAATCCCAAAGGGGAGCTTCATGAGTGACGTTAATGTACCCGAGGTCACTGATTCTCAAGTGTTACTGCACATTAAGACCATCTGGGGAGCTGGAAGCAATCCTGCTGCACAGGCTGCACCCCACGCCAATTACATCGGAATCTCTGGGGGAGGAACCAGGCATTGAGATTTTAGAAACTCTCTGGGTGAGTTTAGCCGGGCCAACGTTGTGGTGGGCGCCTATAGTCCCAGCTACTCGGGAGGCTGAGACAAGAGAATCTCCTGGGCCCAAGAGTTTGAGGTTGCTATGAGCTGTGATGCCATGGTACTCTACCAGGGTGACAAAGTGAGACTCTGTCTCTGAAAATAAATAAATAAATAGATAAAAACTCTCTGGGTGGTTCCACTGTACAGTCTTGTTAGAGAACTAGTTGTCCCAAACCCACCTGCAGAGTGCGGTTCCCTTAAATTCACCTGGACAGTTTGGCTCTGATCTGCTGGGTCAAAAAGCCAGTCTGCCAAACGACAGGACCTCAGCTCTTTCTGGTCACTGTCCACTGTCCAGATTCTCGACTCTGGCCACCCACTATAATCACTTGATAAAAGTTTACCATATTATAACCCTTGCCCTACCCAAGACTAAATAAATTAGAAATCCTGGACCTGGGGCCCACGTATATGGGATTTGTAAAAAAAAAAAAAAAAAAAATATATATATATATATATATATATAGATATAGATGCACTTAAGGTTGAGAATTACTGCTCTGGGAGTTTCCCAGAGGAGGGAGCTGGGGTGGCACAGATTATCAGAGCCCGGAGCTGCTTCCTGGAGTTACGTGGGCATCTGCTCAAACTATTTGACATTTACTGCTCAGCATTCTAAAAGAGGAGTGGCCTCAGCGGAGTTCCAGTGAAATGGTCCCTCACCCTGTGAGGGTTTAGTTAGTACTCCCTGCATCTGTCTTCTTCCGTTAACCCCTTCTTCATACATCACCACACGCCTGAATCCCAATGATGGAAGAAACCCAGTTTCTTTTCTTTTCTTTCTTTCTTTTTTTTTTGTTTTGGCCAGGGCCTGGTTTGAACCGGCCACCTCTAGTATATCAGGCCGGCGCCCTACTCCTTTGAGCCATAGGCACTGCCCCGATTTCTTTTCTTGAGTTGTCTGGGCCTCAGAAAAATCAGGAACTAGGGTTAGACACACATGTTAGTGCCTGTGGACATTCTGGAGCCTTTAAAAATGTGTTTTCTGTCCATAACCTAGGGAAGACTGTGAAAGAGCATTGTGTTTAGTCTACAGACCGGTGTATCTGAGCCCGAGAAACAGCCCAGGCATTACATGAAGCATCTGATAGGGCCACATAAGGAAGCAATGTCCTCTTCAAATCAGACTGCTTTTCCCTGCAACGTTAGATGGTCTCAAAGTCTTTCAGTCTCTGCATACTTGGATGATACAAAAGAGTCCTATAAGACTTCAACTCAGTGCTGTAAAAGCAGGCCAAACAGCAAACAATAAATCAGTACGAAGGGGAAGAATGTCAGTGTTTTCCTTAAGAGGGTACTGTAAATTATTAATTTATGCCAAAAATGAAGAACAGGCAGTGTCATAAAAGTGAATCATTACACCAGCCTGAAGACCACCATGTAAGAACACCTGTACAAAGACATAAAAAGTTAAGACCCAGGTCCCCTTGTGGCCCTAAGGAAGACCCTTGGCACAACTTACAGAGTTT
>CAUYQV010104222.1:0-23349 GCA_963574575.1 Galagoides demidoff | reverse complement strand
AGTGACGTGCAAGGATAAGAAGTCTTACACACCTCTTCATGCAGCGGCCTCTAGTGGAATGATCAGCGTAGTCAAGTACCTTTTAGATCTTGGAGTTGATGTAGGTGTATAGATTGAACAGAATAAAATAATGGAGCATTTTATGTTTTTCTTAATCTGTTGTTGGCAGACATTATTTCAGGTGTAAAAGATGATTTTATACAATAATGTTTTTATCTTCTAACTAGACATCTATAGTCCTTACTATTTAATGTACTGATTAATGAGGAAGATATATAAATACTCAAATTATGTTGAGGTAAAATGCCTTTCAAGGGTGAATGATTGTCAGTCTTTCTTCTCCATCACTTTCCAGGCCCTGTAGAGTTCATTTCACCTGAGGGTGAAATAGCAGATCAGATACACATTCATTAGACACTTAGGTTATTGTTATTTGCCTAGATATTCTAATATTCCCTTCAAATGACTGCAGCAGGTCACATTATGAGAGATTGGCAAGAGCTAGGCCAGAAAACAAGGCTTTTTCTCTACCAGGTGTAAGTGTTCCTTACCATAGAATTCTCTTCAGTTAAAAAGAGATGCTGCTTTGTCTGGATATATTTGATTCCTAAATTAAGGTAGCTAATGAATAATGGGAGATTTCAAACCCATGTTACTCTTTACTGTTGCTCTCAGCATGTTCACTCTTGTTTTAGGTACAATGCTAACAAATTCATTGGTTCTTCTAAACACCAAATTAAAAGAGAGGGTAAAGTTCTGCTAGAAGGGAACAGTTGCAAAAAACTAAGATAGCGTAGGTGATGCCTCGTTGGACAAACAATATATAACAGCTACAGAAATAGACAGGCTCTTGATGTAAGAAATATAGAAAACACTCTGCCTAAAACAAGCTAGTAATTATTGAATATGTGGATTTCATAAGAAGTTGCACTGGCTCACCATCTGGTTGGTGCTCAGTGGGTAGGGCTCCAGCCACCTGGGAGCTGACACGCTCGAACCCAGCCAGGGCCTGCTAAACAACGATGACAACAACAAAAAGCCAGATGTTGTGGCAGGCATCTGTAGTTCCATCTACTTGGGAGGCTGAGGCAAGAGAATTGCTTAAGCCTGAGAGTTTGAGGTTGCTGTGAGCTATGACGCCATGGTACTCTACCAAGGGCAACATCATGAGACTTTGTCTCCAAAAAAAAAAAAAGAAGTTGCACAAATCTATATGCATGTTATATAGGATTTAGTAAAGTGCAATTTTCATTTCAACTCTATAATTCCTGTGTCTGTTTCAAAAAGAGTTAACATAATAGCCTGAAAAATCCCTAATACAATAAATGAGGCAACTTTGTTTCTCATCACTGACTCAAGTTCTTTCCAATGCAATTCTTAAAACTTATTTTATGACCGTAAAATAACATTTGTAAACTCTGGTAACAGTATACTCTTTGAAATAATTGAACATACAGCCTTTGAGTGACATGTAAACTCCAGTTGTGTGGGGTTTTTTTGTTTGTTTTCTAAGGATCTGATAACAAATTACCACAAACTGGGCAGTATGTAGGACTTACATCAACAGAAATTTAATCTCTCAAAGTTCTATAATATGGAAGTTCTGAATCAAGGTATCTTCAAGTTTGGTTCCTTCTGGAGACTCAGAATCTATTCTGTCTCTCTTTTAGCTTCTGGTGACAAAATCTAGTACTTTGATTAAAGTTAAAGAACAAAGTTACTTCCTCAGATGTATGTTACCAGTGATCTCAGAAATGTTAAAGTTGTGATAAGTTGGGCCCGAGTATGAGGTTATGGGGCAGAGTTTCCACACAGGCCAACGGCTACAAGTTTTGGGTGAGGGGCTCTAAAAGCTGCATTCAGTTTTGACTGGAAGAACTCCCTAAGCTCACTAAAAGCTATATACTCACAATAACAGTTTATGATAGGGAAGGATACAAATTAAGATCAGCCAAAGGAAGAGAGACACTTAGTGTCCAGGAATGTTCTAAACATGAAATTGCCCTTTTCCTCTTCTCATAGAGACAGGATACATTACTCTGCCAACATCTGTGTGTGACAGCATGCACAACGTATTTCTAAGAATGCTTACCTGAGCTTCATTGTGTCATTGGGGTTCTACTACATAGACATAATTGATTGATTGCTCATGTGGTTGATTTTAGTCTCCAGATATACTGATAGCTCATGACCCAAAACCCCCTCCCTATATCACATCCTTGGTTTATACATGTATCTGGTATGGTTAACCCTTCCCTTAAACAAGAACACTAATATCATGTATAACATAGGTTACCTCTCTGAAGCCAAGGGCAAAGTCCAAACCTTTCTTTGAATCATATTCTTTACTACAGAGAAATCTTGTAAACTTTTAAGTATTCCCTTATTTTATTAGGAACAAAAAGAAAATAAAAACCACTGAGTTGTATAAATTATTTCTTATTATCGAGCACATTCTTTCACCTTGTGATAAAATGTCACCATATGAAGCTAGAAGATATTTACAGGCCAGGTTAGTAGCAAAAATGAAATAAGTAGGCTGCACCTGTGGCTCAGTGATTAGGGTGCCAGCCCCATGTACCAAGGGTGGTGGGTTCGAACCCAGCCCTGGCCAAACTGCAACAAAGAAATAGCTGGGCGTTGTGGCGGGCACCTATAGTCCCAGCTACTTGGGAGGCTGAGGCAAGAGAATCGCCTAAGCCCAAGAGCTGGAGGTTGCTGTGAGCTATGATGTTACGGTACTCTACCGAGGGCAACAAACTAAGACTCTGTCTCCAAAAAAAAAAAAAAAAAATAAGAAAGAAAATACAGAAACATGCCATTCATTTTTAAAATCCTGATCTATACTTCATTACTAACTAAAGCGTTGTCACTACAAAGTGAAAAACCTAAAAAGATGCATGCTGTTATAAATATGTCTTAGAATCTTCAGTTTGTGTTTATCTTTTTTGAGTCTTAGAATTAATTCTATACTTAATCTGTTACCTAGAAGGCTTTTAGTAATACATTATTTTAGTTTACGTTTTCCTAAAATATTTCTTTTGGTATCATTCAGTTTCATCATTATGTAGACATTGTATATATTTCTTGAGTGTAATTTGGTGCTAAATCTTTTTAGCACCAAAATGGTTGTTAATGTTCAGTGAACCTTAGAATTGTAAGCCTCGACTGTATTTATCCCTGTCTCTGTTTCTCACTTTAATTATTCCATTGTAACCATAAGGTTGCTAAAATAGCTGACAGCAATGATAATTAGGGAGATTACTTTTACATTCACATTTTTTTCCTTTAAATAGATGAATGAACCAAATGCCTATGGAAATACACCTCTTCATGTAGCCTGCTATAATGGACAAGATGTTGTAGTGAATGAACTTATAGACTGTGGTGCTATTGTAAATCAAAAGAATGAAAAAGGATTTACTCCTTTGCACTTTGCCGCTGCATCAACACATGGAGCGTTATGTTTAGAGCTTCTAGTTGGCAATGGGGCCGATGTCAATATGAAGGTATGAAACACTCAGAATCCAAACTTTTAGTATTTCACTGTTTAAAAGAATGTTGGTAGTAAATACCATTTAGCAATAAAAAGGAACTGTTAACTCAAAATAACAAATAAATCTTTAAAAGATGCTGAATTGAAAGCCTGATACAAAAGTATATACACTCTTTCCATTTATACAAGGTTCTGGAACAGATGAAATTCCACTTATATGGGGTTCCAGAATCTATAGTTGAGAAAAATAAGAATAGTGGTCACCTCTGGGAGGAGGGATCAACTGGGAAGGAAGCATGAGGAAACTTTACGAGGTAAGGGTAACGTTTTATATTTTGGAAGACTTAGTATTATATAGGTAAGCATTTGTCAAGGAGTCCATTTAAGATTGTGGCCAGGCATGGTGGCTCACACCTATAATCCCAGCACTTTGGGAGGCTGAGAGGGATGGATCACTTGAGCCCAGGTGGTTGAGATCAGCTTTGGCAATATAGTGAGACATGTCTCTACCAAAAAATTGTAAAATTTAGCCAGCAGTGTTGGTACATGCCTATGGTCCTAGCTTCTTGGGAGACTAAAGCAGGATGATCGCTTGAGCCTGAGTTGGAGGTTGAAGTGAGCTATGATGGTGCCACTGCACTCAGCCTGGGTGACAGAGCAAGACTCTAGGAAGAAGAAAAAAGATTCCTGGCTTCATGATGTATAAATTTTCTCTCAGAAGGGAAAAAAAAATACTAAACAAATGTTGAAAAGTTAGGGTACATGCGAAGATCACTTGAAGCGAGGAATTGGAGACCAGCCTGGCGCAACTTCCTAAGACCCCATGTTCTAACAAAAAGGAAAGAAAAGTTAGCTGGGCATGGTGGTACGTGCCTATGGTTCTACCTTTTTGGGAGGATGAGGCAGGAGGTTTACTTGACCTGAGGAGCTAGAGGCTGCAGTGAGCTATGATGATGCTGCTTTGCTGCTGTTGTTGCACAGGCTGGTCTCTTAACTCCTCACCTCAAGTGATCTTCCTGCCTTAGCCTCCCAAAATGCTAGGATTAAAGGTATCCACATCAGTAGGCCTCAAAATATTAATTGCTTGTGCTTTCTCATGGAATTATCCTGTGAAAGTACATTTATTTTGGCTCCAGAATTTTCATATATTTCTAAAATCCAAATGCTTACTCTAGAAAGTATGACCAAAAAAA
This sequence comes from Galagoides demidoff, assembly GCA_963574575.1. Lineage (NCBI taxonomy): Eukaryota > Metazoa > Chordata > Mammalia > Primates > Galagidae > Galagoides > Galagoides demidoff. The sequence goes on along the minus strand of CAUYQV010104222.1, from coordinate 18,660 downwards.
CAAAAAGCAACTATTCTGTATAACTATTCTGTGTAACACATTGATACTTTATTTTTTCTAAAATTTCACAAATAACTCATAATGAATACCCATATACATACCACCTGGATTCTACCACTAATATTTTACTGTTGGTCATTTATCATATATCCATCCACTCATTCAGCACCCACTTGATTATCCAATTATTTGATGCTTTTTTGTTAGTTGGACACCAATGATTGAGCTGATGCTTTATAAAGTTAGTCACATCTGAATACTTTAGTATGTATATCATAAAAAATAGCACTGAAAAATGTGTAATAGCTAATGATATAGATTAACCACCTTTTTTTTTTTTTTTTTTTTTTTTGAGACAGTCTCACTTTGTTACCCTGTGATGCTATGATATCACAACAACCTCAAACTCTTGGGCTCAAGTGATCTTCTGGCCTAAGCCTCCCAAGTAGCTGGGACTACAGGTGCCTGCCACAATGCCTTGCTATTTTTAGAGATGGGTTCTCACTCCTGCTCAAGCTGGCCTCAAACCTGTAAGCTCAGGGATTCTGCTTGCGTCGTCCTCCCAGAGTACTAGGATTATAGGCACAAGCCACGTGCCGGCCGCCTTCATTATTTTTATGATAGAATATATTTAAAAGACAAAGATGTTTTTAACTATAGCCGTTTTATCTTAAACAAGTCTCATAGAGATTGAAAAAATTTGTGGTCTTTGCTTTTGAGGAATGTCGAGATAAATTCTTATTTATTTTATTTATTTATTTTGGGGGGCAGTCTTGTTATGTTGCGATGGCCAGAGTGCAGTGGTATTAACATAACATTGTACACTGCCATTTAGGCATGAATGTGTAGTGTAATTTAATGATAACAAGTCACTTCATTCGTCTCAGTGTCCACGTAGTTAACCCTACAATCACTTTTAAGCCTATGTATTCTGTCTTTTTTCTTTACTTTTAAGCCTATGTTTTCTTTCTTTTCTTTCTTTCTTTTTTTTTTTTTTTTGGACAGTCTCACTTTCTTGCCTGGTAGAGTGTTATAGTGTCATAGCTCACAGCAACCTCAAACTCTTGGGCTCAAGCCTCCTCAGTAGCTGGAACAATAGTCACCCACCACAATGCCTGGCTATTTTTAAAGACAAGGTCTTGATGTTGGTCTGGCTTGTCTTGAACTCCTGAGCTTAAGCAATCCACCTGCCATGCTCCCTGTCTATAAAAGACTCACTTAAAGTAAAATGCTCAGACCAATGAATGATCCTATTTGAAGTTACCTTCTTAGTTTGTAAAATTTATTGTTATATTTCATACATAACAAGGGAATTTCTTAGCAAAGGGGTAGATATGATTAGATTTGAAAACAACAGCCTATGATGTTGGTTTCAAAATAGATTTCATGAAAGTTGCCTTAATCACACCTAAAAATGTATGACCTCTTATTTATAAGCAGTTGTCCAATTATTTTATTGCTAAGTTCCATTGAAACATGTTATCCATTTTTGACAACTTCTAAGGTCCCTTCCAGCTCTTAAATTGTACAAAAATTGTTGATAGTTGTTTCAACCAGGAAGAATGTACATTCATTCCTTTCTGACACTTGTATTTTCTATATTTGTCAAACTGCTGTTTATTATTTTGTTGATTGACAGATGGTCCTTGACACTTGCCCTGTGTTATAAAAATTTAAACTTGCTAATCCTCATGGTCCATGTTCTCCTTATCAGACTATCTCTTTGTTCCTCCGTGATTAATCTTTTCCTGCTGTCACATTTTCCATGTTGTTTCTGACTTTGATCAAGTTATGATTGAGAATTGGGATGTGAATTAAAGTTGTAATAGTTCATTCTCTAAGCTTTTAAATTAGTTGTCCTGCAAAGTGGTAGTGATAAAATGAATAGGGTTTAAAAGGCACTAATAGGTGTGGTTTAACATGATCCTTACTATATTTATTTCTTTATTTACGTGCACACCTTTCCCCACCTACTCTTTTCTTTTAAGAATAGATATTGGTCAGCTAAGTAAATACATCAGATACTTGATTTAAAATTTAAACCTAAAAAAACAAAAAACTGTGAAATGTGATGCTTATTCCTGGTTTGATCACTTGTGAACCCATCTCTTAGGATTTTTGTAGATTTTCCTGTTTTCTTATTTAAAACTCTTAATTAGATTCTAAAATGATTTGAAGTGATTAAAAAAAAACCTATGCAGGCTCAGCACCCGTAGTACAGTGGTTACAGCGCTGGCCACATACCCCGAGGGTGGCGGGTTTGATCCCCGCCTGGGCCAGCTAAACAACAATGACAACTGCAACAAAAAATAGCCGGGTATTGTGACGGGCGCCTGTAGTCCCAGCTATTTGGGAGGCTGAGGCAAGAGAATCACTTAAGCCCAAGAGTTGGAGGTTGCTGTGAGCTGTGACGCCACAGCACTCTACCAAGAGTGACATAGTGAGACTCTCTTAAAGAAAAAAAACCCTATGCAGTGTTTCTCCAATTCAGAGAAAAATAATTGTGCCTTCCCCCTTCCTAACATGTCTTAAGGCAGACTTTTCAGTTGATAATCTGAATCTTTTTATTTTGCATATTTACTTTTTTTGATCAGTATATAGAAAGTCAAATAGTTCCATCTCTTGGCTTATATTAAAGGACACTAACTGGGCACAGTGGCACAAGCCTGTAGTCCCAACTACCCAGGAAGCTGAGGTGGGAATATCCCTTGAGCTTAATAGTTCAAGTCCAGCCTGGGCACATAGCAAGACTCTGTCAAGTGATCCTACTGCCATAGCCTTCTAGAGTAGCTGGGACTAGAGGTGTGCACCACCTCACCTGACTAACTTTTCTGTTTTTTGTGAGATAAGGTCTTCCTCTTGTTCAGGCTAGTCTAGAACTCCTGGCCTCAAGAGGTCCTGTGGCCTCATCCTCCCAGAGTGCTCGGATTACAGGAGTGAGCCACCATACTGGCTCAAAGTTTTATTACAAGTCTTTGTCTTTTTTTGTCTGTAAAAAATGTCTGTACGCAAAAGATTAACATTAAAACTCAAGATTTGTCCATATAGTGAACATTTTGAAAAGATGAAGCCAGAATACTTTTGTTAAATACTTTTGTGCTTTTTTTGTTTTCTAGTTGAAAGAAAAACAACTGGCAAGTGAAAAAAACGATGATTAAAATAAAAATGTTATAATAATCACTAGTGTATTTACTCCTATACAACAAATCTATGAAGTATAGATGGAATTATACATATTTTCTGTTAAGGAAATAAAGGCACTAAGAAATTAGGCAAGATTGTCCAAAATCTTACTTATGATAAGTGGCAGAACTGAGATCCACACTCAGGTTATTCTGATTCCAAAACCCATGTATGCTTTCTCACCCCCTTCTTCTCTCCCTTTTTTACACTGTCTCCAAAGAAAAGAAGGAAATTCTTCATAGTGTTAATATAGACTTAGGTCAGTTGTCTTATTACACTGTCAGTACATACACAGATGCCATCGTGAATATTGCTGTGAGATTAGGATCTCCAAAACAGTTTCTTTACTTTGTATTGGTCATGTGTATGTTTTGATTAAAAGATTTTAAGGAAGAAAAGACATTACCTAACTCAGAGGAAAAGCTAGCACCTAACTTAGGGGTGTTTTTTTTTTTTTTTTGAGGCAGAGTCTGACTTTGTTGACACCAATAGAGTGCTGTGCCATCAGAGCTCACAGCAACCTCAGACTTCTGGGCTCAAGGGATTCTCTTGCCTCAGCCTCTGGAGTAGCTGGGATACAGTGCTTGCCACAACACCTGGCTATTTTTAGAGGCGGGGTCTGGCTCTAGCTCAGGATGGTCTCAAACTCAGTGAGCTCAGGCTCTCCTCCCACCTCTGCCTCCCAGAGTATTGGGATTACAGGCGTGAGCCACCACACTCAGCCTCATTAGGGATCTTTTTTAAATTCATATTTAGAGCTCCCATAGAATTAATACATGAAATATACACATGCATAGCCAGTGTGATTTATTATTTTAAGAAATTTAGGGAAATAGCTGACAGTATGTATTACAGGTAGTTGCAGATAGTACATAAGGTTTTTTAAGTGAACTCCAGTGGCTGACGTTAATTTAAATACTCACTTTTTCCTTGGTTGAGGAGTGATTCAGGATTTCTTTAAAGCAGTGTGAAATTTTGAGTCTTAAACTTGGGAAGCATGTACTGACCATTTTGGTTTATAGACTGTGGGCATAGAATTCTTAATATTTTTGTGCTTTATGATATATACATGCTCAAAAAATTAGTTTTTAAACAACTCTTTTATCTTTGTATGCTTCAGTCAAATTTAATGCTTGTGTGTAATAGCTGTAGAAAATAAGGATGCAAGAGGATATTCAAAATAAAACCAAGGATTGCATATTATAGATACGATAGAGTAATTTAAATTTTTTTGGTTTATTTCAGAGTAAAGATGGGAAAACCCCCCTGCACATGACTGCCCTCCACGGTAGATTCTCCAGATCACAAACCATTATCCAGAGTGGTAAAAAGTATTTCTGTGTTTTTTTTTTCCTTAAATGTAGTAAAAAAAAAAAAAAAAATCCACCAAATGAATGGTATTGAGGAATTATCAAAGCAGTCTATATATTTTTAGTATATGATTTCAAATTGTATGAAAATCAAATATTAATATAAAACGTCATGTGTATATATCTTTCTTAATTTGGTTTTCATTTTTTTTTAATTTCCCTTGTGTTATAAATATTATTTCTTCAGAATTTAGTATAGACTTTGTTTAATATTGCTAAATAGAAAACTGCCTTTCTACCATAATTCATATTGAATGTTAATGTATATACTCTGTATATGCATTTAGCATTTTCCCCTTCTGACTATTTTTAACTTTGTGATTTTAATTTTTGAATTCATATTCTTTTGTGTTTGATTTTTTTTCTTTATTTATCTATCTATTTTTTGAGACAGAATCTCACTCTATTGCCCTGGGTAGAGTGTTGTAGTGGTATAGCTCATGGCAACCTCAAACTCTTAGGCTCAAGCATTCCCCTTGCTTCAGCCTCCAGTAGCTGGGACTACAGGCACTTGCCACAACACCCAGCAAGTTTTTTTTTTTTTTTTTAATAGAAATGGGGTCTCGCTCTTGCTCAGGCTGGTCTGGAACTCCTGAGCTCAAGCAATCCATCCACCTCAGCCTCCTAGAGTGCTAGGATTACAGGCATGGGCCACTGTACCAAGCCTTGTATTTGAATTATACTAAGCATCTAAACTTTTAACTCAAAAGAACATGTAGGTGTGTTACTTTTAAATTATTGTTTCTCACAACATATTCCAAGAAACTTTTTTTGTTTGTTTGAGACAGAATCTCACTCTTGTTGCCCTGGGTAAAGTGCTGCCCTTGGGCTTAAACAATTCTCTTGCCTTAGTCTCCCAAGTAGCTGGGGCTATACAGGTGCTGGCCACAATGCCCAGCCTTTTTTTTTTTTTTTAGTTGTAGTTGTCATTGTTGTTTGGCAGGCCTGGGCTAGATTTGAACCCGCAGCTCTGGTGTATGTGACCAGAGCCCTAGACACTGAGCCACAGGCACCAAGCCCAAGAAACTGTTTTTTAATAGTCCTCAAAATAATAGTTGCTATGATTTTGCAGGGGAAAGTGGAAATAGGCTCATGGTCAAATCATTATTGAAGCACAGCTTGCATTCTTGATGGCACAGAGTTTGCACATAAAAGCTCTGAAAAATCTTGCTCTGAAGAATGTATTTAATTTTGTTTTAATACAGTGACGTCCAAACTTATTGGACCCCAGAACCTTTTTATCAGTTTAAAATCTATTAAAATCTTTGCTTAATTCCTGAAATTACTTGAAAATCTTTAACTCCAATACCAGGCTCAATAAATAAATATGCTATGAACAAAGTCTAGTTAGAATTACTATATTCATTAGTTTGTACTTGAATAGCATTTTATATTACTTTCCATGGAATAGATTTGATCTAATTTTTACATAGTGCAGTATCTGACAGTCCTTTGTCACAGGAGCTGTAATTGACTGTGAGGATAAGAATGGAAACACTCCTTTGCACATAGCAGCAAGATACGGCCATGAACTGCTAATCAACACTCTTATTACAAGTGGTGCTGACACTGCAAAGTAAGTAGTACTTGGGAAGGTGTTGATAGTTGCCACAGGGAAGCACAAAAGGAAGCGAACTGTCCTTTTTTAGGTATTTCAGGTAGAAATGTGGGTTTTGTCATCAATATTGTATTGCTTGAACTTTTCCCTTTTTAAAAAATAATTTTATTTACATTTTTCCCTTCTCCCTAAACAAGATTTGGCTGGAACATTTTACTTACCTTTTCATATTGACATTGTAGGAGATTACCATGTTTAAATATGATTTTATTTAGTAAGCCAGTGTGGTGTTATGTGTTTTATTCCAGTTCTTTCCCAATTATTTTGATCAGAGCTGTTGATTTTATGATCTCTTTATTTTTAATATAGAAATACTTAAAGGACCCAGAAAAGTATCTGTACATACCAAATCTATGTTTTTTCCCCTCCCATCCAAATATTATCTGTAGATAATGGTTTTCAGACTCTATACGGAGGTTGGGGATTCCTTGGTTGCAACTACAAAAGATTTTTTGTGTTACTCCCACACACTTTGGTCAGAACAGTTCATTTTTATTTTATATATTAAAGTTTTTGTGTAAAATTTTGTTTGAAAGATGGGTTTTTCTGCATATGCTCTGTGAAAGTAAATAACCCTACTAAAATTAGAAGTCTATCATTCCTGTGTATGTTTTTATACTGGTATCCTATTTATATGTATTCATTAACACGTTTTAAAACTTTTTTACTGTCTGTAAATAGTATGCTATTAACATTTGGTTCTTTTTCATATCTCTACAAGAGGCTCTTAATTCATTTTATAGAATTTAATACATTGTTTAATATGTAAAGATTTCACAGTTTATTCATTTTTCTTACTTGCAAACATAAGTTACTTCCAGTTTTTCGTTACTATGTAATAATTACTGTAATAAACATTCTTAATCACGTTGCTTTATGGGAATAGTTTTTAATGGCTGGATGATGTGGTGGTGAATTTTTGCTTCCCAAGCAGATGTCCAGAGACATTTTTGGTTGCTATAATCTGGGGAGGAAGGTGTTTACTGATACCAGGTGTGGGTAGAGTCCAGGGAATCATAAACCTACAGAAAACATTATGAGTTTTTCTTTTTTTTTTGAGACAGAGCCTCAAGCTATTCCCCTGGGTAGAGTGCTATGGCATCACAGCTCATAGCAACGTCCAACTCCTGGGCTCAAGTGAGTCTCCTGCCTCCACCTCCCAAGTAGCTGGGACTGCAGGCACCCACCACAACGCCTGGCCATTTTTTGGTTGCAGCCATCATTGTTGTTTGGCGGACCCAGGCTGGATTCGAACCCGCCACCTTAGGTGTATGTGGCTGGCGCCTTAGCCACTTGAGCCACAGGCACCGAGCCTTTTGATTTTTTTTTTTAGTGGAACACAATTACTAGATTCTTGAGCATGAATTTTGTAGATAACAACATTGTATTGTAGTGTCACATAAAATAAACAGATCATCTCTTTTATTGGACTTTTATAGATCTTATCCTCCCAGAGACAAATATCCCTCACCTCATCATCCTCATTCCTGTCATAGCTTTTTGAGAGCACCTACATTTGGCAGCAACTATCTTCAAGAATAAAGCACATTAAGAGTAAAATTAGAGAGTGGGCACCCGTAGCTCAGTGGTTAGGGCACTGGCCACATACACCAGAGCTGGCGGGTTCGAACCCATCCCAGGCCTACTAAGCAACAATGACAACTACAACAAGAACAAAAAGAGCCAGACATTGTGGCGGGCGCCTGTAGTCCCAACTACTTGAGAGGCTGAGGCAAGAGAATCTGTTAAGCCCAAGAGTTTGAGGTTGCTGTGAGCTGTGACGTCACAGTACTCTACCCAGGGCAACAAAGTGAAATGTCTCCAAAAAAAGTAAAATTAGAACCAAAATGTCCAATGAGCACATTTGAGAAATCACTGAGAATTGCAGCTACTTCCATGGAACTAGATATTGATACATTAGTTTCTCAAATACAATATCAAATATCCCACTAGTTTCATGTTGCCCATTATAACAAAAAATAGCGAAAGAAGATTTTTTATTACTTAGATATGTACATTTTTTAATATTAAGGATCACAAACTTGGGACCTGCTTGACAATTTGAAAAGACTTTCTAAATGGGCTGTGCATAGTTAGCATTATTATGTGAGGACTTTCTTGCTTATCTGTGGTAGTAGATATCATGAAAATTACATGGGGACTTTTTTGCTCATTAGCTTTCATTAGTGTTTGTGTTTTAATGTGTGGTCCAAGACAACTCTTCTTCCACTGTGGCCCAGAGAAGCCTACATGCACAGGATAGCCTCTCCCTCCCCACCTACTGCCAACAAAGTCCATAATAGCAATAGTGCTAAGGTTTTAAAACCTTTTCTAGGAGAGAAATAGTTGGGTAATAAGTTATATCCACCTTCAACATTTGGCCATATGACTTTCTAAAATATTAGAGATTTTGACTCAGCTAATTAACTTTTGCTTAACTGATCTCTTTGTAATTTATTTAAATGGTTATATTTTTGTGTGTGTTGTAATGAAGGCGCGGCATACATGGAATGTTTCCCCTCCACTTGGCAGCCTTAAGTGGTTTTTCAGATTGCTGTAGAAAACTTCTATCTTCAGGTGAGTGGATCATTTGCGGACCAATTTGTCTTTTTGTTTTTATCTTCCCTCAAGTCCCTCAAATTTTAAGATAATCTCTTTGTCCTACTTTTTCCAAATTATATAAAGATGAGTCCAAGTATGGATCATTCATCAACCCTTCTTAGAAGATTATTAATTTTAGGACTCTTGTTTTCTTTTTGGCTCTGAGAAATGTTTTCTTTTTCTAGTGATTTCCTCCCTGTTAGTTCTGTTTGTTGGATGTTAGTCTTCTTGAATAGTCTTTTATGTATGAAAGCACCTTATCTTCATTTGTATTTCTTACTAGTGTGAGCTTCCTTTTTAAGAGCCAATAGCCATTCTAAATTTCCTCTAGGTTTGTGAAATTATTCAGACAGTATCTAATTACTATATAAATTAGGTACTGTATAAATATAAAATATAAATTAATCATAGTTGTTTTGAAACAACAGGATTAATAATTTTCAGTAAATATTGCTATAAAACTGATCCTTATTGATGGGTGGTGCTTTTGGCTCAAAGGAGTAGGGCACAGGCCCCATATATGGGAGGTGGCAGGTTCAAACCTGGCCCTGGCCAAAAACTACAAAAAGAAAAAAAACCTGATCCTTATTGAGTATATTGCATATTGCTAAATATATAATAAGACTAATTGATTGTAAATGATATTCTGTTTCCCAGAGTGTTAAGAAAGTCGAACAGATTTTTGTATATTAACACATTTGTTGAAAAAATTATGAGAAAGTTCCAATGAAAATTAATATTATAGAGGGAGATAGGCTGTTGGTACTAGCTCACATCTGTAATCCTAGCACTTTAGGGAGGCCAAGGAAGGATTGCTTGAGGCCAGGAGTTGGAGACCAGCTTGAGCAATATAGGGCAACTCTGTCTCTACAAAAAGTAAACTTTAAAATGTTAGCTGCTATGGTAAGCCTGTAGTCCTAGTTACTTGGAAGTCTGAAACAGGCAGATCACTTGAGCCCAAGACTTTGAGGTTGCAGTGAACTATGACCCATTGCACTCCAGCCCAGGCAACAGTGAGACCCTGTCTCCAATAAACAGATGTGAAATAGATACTTCTGAGCTTTTTAAAATTGTTTTAAAGTGATTCTGTTTTGATTTTTTTTTGAAGTATATGTATGCCTACAAGTATTCATTTAACCTATTTTCTGTGAAAGAAACACTAACATCTCTTCTCAATGGTAATAATATTCACAGGTAACAAAGCACCTAAGGCTTTTCTAAAAATAGCTTTACTGAGATATAATTCACAACCATACAATTTACTCATTTAAGGTATATAATTTAGTATTTTTTAGTCTATTCATGGGGATGCATTAACCATCATTACAATCAATTTTAAGTCTTCATGTATTTTCTAGTCCTAAGTAACCACTAATCTTCTTATGTAAAAATTTGCCTATTCTGAACAGTTCATATAAATGTAATAATGCAGTGGGTGGGCTTCTGTGACTTACCTCTTTCACTCAGCATAATGTTCTTAAGGATAATCCATGTATCATTATCAGTGCTATATTTCTTTTAATTGCTAAATAATATTTCATTATATCCTATGGCCTTTTAAACAAGCACCCTAGCACTTGTCCTAAAACTCCCAATCTAACAGTGATAATTTCTTTGTAATATTGTACATTATTAATTTTTCTTTTCAATCATTTTGTTACCTATGAGATCTTATAGTTTTATTTGTGGGGGGATACAATTCTTGATATAATACTTTATTGTAAAGTAATACATCTGTAATATTATATAATAGATAAGGCATATTTATTCTTATAGGATTTGATATAGATACCCCAGATGATTTTGGCAGGACCTGTCTACATGCAGCTGCAGCTGGAGGGTATGTTAGTAGTATTTTTATTTCTTTAAGAAAAAGGTAACTGGACATGAATTTTTCTTTTATCTTTCAGTTCTTCATTAGTTCTGGGCTACTAGAAAATGTAAAACAAAACAAAACATAGCAGGAATAGAGAGGCCAGGGTGGCAGAAATTACTTTTATCATCCTTTTACGTCTTAAGGTTTCATCCTTTCACCTAAGTCATAGGTTATGAGTGGGAAGGAGAGAATAAACCTACAACAGGAAATAATGTTTTCTCTAAAAGAACAAAATTCCAGGATAAATGAAAAACTAATAAAATGATTTCTTAAAAATATGTCCTCACATAAGAACATAAAAATACTGGAATGTTCTGAACACTAATACTTCTCTTTAAGTGGGTTTTTTTAAAATCATATTTTCAAGTGGGAAAAATGCTGATATGTTTGTTTCTTGCCTCTACTAGGAAAAGGAAAATTTGAGATTGGAAGATTTTGGACTAAGTTTTAAGTAATATTAACAGGGTCAATTAGGTAATTGGGTCAAGTGAACGACAGACTTCAACTAAAACTCCTGGTCTCTGAAAGCATGCTACTAATCTAGTGGTTCTTATGATTTAGATCTATGATAAGCCGTTCATGATTTATGGAAAGGACATTTTGCAAGAGCTTTATTCCCAGTGATAATTCCTTAAAACTGTTAAATGATTTCAGAGGACAAGTGTGCTAAACTAATACTACCTGGCCAGTCTAAGTTGTAGATATGGATTGTGAACCTGACTGGCTTCCTTGTTCTTTGGTCACCAGAGAACCTTCCAGTTAAAACTTAACTTCCATGTAACTTGCTTACAGAAAGAGGGACAACAGACTTGAGTGTCTGACCACTTTGGCAATTATAGATTTCATTGTAACATAGTAAGTTGATGTTTAGGTTTATAAAAATTTAATCATAGAAATACATATGTGCCTACAATTTTAACTAAAGATATCGCTAAGTAAATAATCATAATATAGGAAAAGATAAGGGAAATCTGACTTTGGATATTATCTGTATTTTCAGGTTTACTTTTTTTTTTTCCCAGTTTTTAATTTAGTATTAAAAATCACTTAAAAGTTAAGCCATTCAGGGGCAGCACCTATGGCTCAAAAGAGTAGGGTGCCGGCCCCATATGCCAAAGGTGGTGGGCTCAAACCCAGCCCCGGCCAAAAAATAAATAATTAAGTTAAGCCATTCATTTATAAGCATGTTTCCTAAAAATTCATTAGGATCTCTTACAAATGTGCTCTTCCAATTAAATAGTACAACATGATTCATTTGTTATTTCCTATCAGTGTGCCAAAATGTGTACATAAAACTTTCTAAATTGTACATGAAGTTTAATGTTTTATTCTCCATCAGATGTAAATTATGCCATTTTGTTGATAGTTACTCTAAATTAAAAGCATGCTTTTGTGCTTACTTAAACCTACCAATTTAATTATAAAATTGATGACAATTAAGTTTCCTAATTATATTTTCCTTCAATAGGAATTTGGAGTGCCTAAACCTTCTGCTGAATACTGGTGCAGACTTCAACAAAAAAGACAAATTTGGGAGGTATGGTATGATAATAGTTCCTCTTATAGCAGTGGTTCTCAACCTTCCTAATGCCATGACCCTTTAATACAGTTCCTCATGTTGTGGTGACCCCCCCCAACCGTAAAATTATTTTCATACACCTATATTTGTATGGGGTGTATGTGATGGTTTTAGGCAACCCCTGTAAAAGGGTTGTTCGACCCACAGGTTGTAGAACTACTGCTCTGTAGAATCTGATTTTATTTACTTATTAACTTGCTTAACCTTAACGTTGGCTTCTAAGAATTAGCTGAATAATTTAAGGATCTTTTGCTAAGAGTCCCAACTTAAGTCTATAAATTCTAAATATTTATTCTCACTCACAGTTTGCTTTCTCTTGGGTCTTTCCCATAGCCCCAGGTTACCAGCCTTATGTTATAAATACCTCTATACTTCTTGGTATCATCTCTTCCCCTTCCATAGTTATGTCCATAGAAATGTAAAAAACATCATAGTACTTTTCCTTCAGGAAACTCACAATACCTAGAACACCATAAAATAATTCTCCTTACTCAAGTCATTTCTTTGTGAGAGATTCTCTTACCCATATCTTATTATAGAGCACACTAGTAAGAGGAAGGAAATAGGTTATGAATACATATGTATAATTTTCATCTCCTCCTTTCTCCTTTTCTTTCTCAGACACACATCCACACATCCCACCAAGTATTTCACAGTAAGAAGGCAGCTGAGAAATGACAGTCACAGTGGTCGGTCTTTTAGCCCATTCTAACACTCTCAGGAGTTCATGAGGGCTTGTTGTTACTACATTTTTGTTAGTAGTATTTAAAGCTACTTCAAGTTTCTTTTAGTAGAAATTAACACAGAATGCATTGGAACCATACAGGAAAGAATCAAAGGCAGTTTGAATTAGCTTGAAAGATGGAATTGGCAATATATATATAAGCAAAATTATGCATGTCAGTAGTTGGAGAATTGTACATATCAAAATATAAGATAAGCAAGGGTGTGTGAGAAGGCAATGTGTGAATGTATGTCAGTGCACGTGGTTTGACCAGTTCAGAAGAGACATAGAAAGAAATTGTTAAAAAAAAAAATAGAACTATGTATGATAGGAAATCAGAAATTAATAAAAGAAAAGAGAAAATTGTTTGACCCCCTCATTACTTTGGGGAACAGACTGCTCTCATAAGTCTGCTAATAGAAAAACAACCCATAAAATCAAAAATGACTGTATTTGTTTTCAAAATGCAATGTTTGTTTTTATAATTATACTTTAATTCAATTTATATTAGTTAATTTGTAACACTTTGGGCATTCTATACTACAAATAACAAAGGGCTTTCTGAAACATATTCTGACTTTAGAAGCTTGGAAGTAATTCAGGGTTAATGTTTTAAAAACATATTCAATTTTTTTTCTTTTGCTTATCTACTAGGCAGTAATTTTTTTGGTATAGAGGAATCTTTGTAAAACAAAAGTAAGTGTTCTCTCTGCCACCTTACTTTTCTACTTCTAGCTTTATGTCCAGCCCTGCACAAAACTTCGTGTATATATAGCAGAAGTCAGTATAAGGCTTCCTATAAATATTTGTAACTGGGTGGAGTAAGAACAGTCAACTATGCTCTTGTTTACTAGTTACATCCCTGGCTTTTATCTTTTTTCTGTTAACTTGGGCACAAAAGATCTCCACTGCACTATGCTGCTGCCAACTGCAATTACCAGTGCCTGTTTGCTCTTGTGGGATCAGGAGCAAGCGTGAATGACCTTGATGAACGAGGCTGCACACCCCTGCACTATGCAGCTACATCAGACACAGATGGCAAGTAAGTATCATATGAGTGGGAGTAAAAGATTACTTCTGTAAACTAGCATCTTACATATGGATGACTGTTTCATCGCAAATTTATTTTTCCTTTTTGTATTTTTTGTTGATTATCTTTCTGTGGCTTTCTCTTGTGAGGAAAAAAATTTCTTTCATAATTATTCCTAATTCATAGGAATAATTACCCATTCCACTCAGCAGTCTACCTTACTGACTGACTGATCTGTTAAAAGAAAAATAAAGGTCCCCTTGTCCTTGCTGCCAAACGAACATCTTAATATCACTTCCATACTTGCTTCTATTTAATTTCTCAGAACCTACAGCCTTGAGTTTATCATAGGGAAAGGGAGAGAAAGAAAGGTACATGAATAATACCACCAGAAGATTGAGTAGAGATTGGAATACAAGTATCCTTCAGAGGAGGATACTTCAGAAAGTTAAGACTTACAAGGAACCCTTGTAAATTGGTATAAAAAAGATAGTAATTGAACTCTCAGAATGGGACAACATAGTACTACATATTATAACATAGAATTACTTCATTGGTTTTCCTTTTTTTTTTTGTAGTTTTTGGCCAGGTCTGGGTTTAAACCCACCACCTCTGGCATATGGGGCTGGCACCCTACTCCTTTGAGCCACAGGCACCTCCCTTCATTGGTTTTTTATATTTATTTTGTCCTCAAAATAAAAAGCACAATTCAATGGTATTCACAAATGTTATTTTAGTATATATTCTGTAACTAATTTTATAGCCTTTTTTGTTTGATCATCTCCCCCACTCTCAGACAAAGCCATTTTTATAAGTAACATTTTGTTATGTTAGATTTGTGGTTAAAATTCTAATCTTAAAGGCACTAGTAAATAGAATGTACTTTCAATTTGTAGGAATACATCACCTTATACAATTTCATATTATACTAGAAAAGTTAGGTGTAGATAGATTTGGGGAGAAGTCAGATTATTTGAAGTATGTTTTTGGACAGTAGCTATTTAAAGAAAATCTATGTTAAAAACTGTAATCAGAAAATACATTTCCATGGATAAGTAGATTATCCCTAATTTATCAATTTTATAATTTCAGTGTTTGATTTATAGATATTCTTTTTTTTTTTTTCTTTTTGAGACAAAGTCTCAAGCTGTCACCCTGGGTAGAGTGCTGTGGCATCACAGCTCACAGAAACCTCCAACTCTTGGGCTTAAGCAATTCTCTTGCCTCAGCCTTCCAAGTAGTTGGGACTATAGGAGCCTTCCACAACGCCCAGTTACTTTTTGTTGTTGTTGTTGTTGTAGTTGTCATTGTTGTTTTAGAGACCCAGGCCAGGTTTGAACCCACCAGCCTCCATGTATTTGCCCAGCACCCTAGCCACTGAGCTACATGTACCCCCCTGATTTATAGATTTTCTTAAAATAAGTTATACCTAAAGTGACTTTTATCACCATCTATAGTTCTTTACCACTATTTTCAGATCGGTTATTGATCCTCCTCTACCCATACACAGCTTTATACTGCGATCCTCCTGCCCATAGACAAATAAATTAAACCCGAATTCTTATGGGGGGGGGCAACAAAGAAATAACACAATGTTCAACCTATAGAGTTGGAGCTTTGTTGTTAGTACTGGTGTTAAAGTGAAATTAAATCACTAGTTTTCTTACCTACTAGCAACTGTTTTGAGCAAGTAGGCTAGTGATTTTCATTATTTAAACATGTAATTCTCAGTATCTACATTAAACAACCTAATGTACTGGAAAGAACATGAGGTTTGGGATTAGAAAGACCCAGTTTAAATCGAGTCTTCATATCGTACCTGTTTGTGTATGAGCAAGTAATTGCTAAGCAAAAGTTGTAAAATTAAAATAAAACCTACCTTTTAGAGTTTTAGGGAAAACTAAGTGAGAATGTATATATAAGAAAACTTAGCACCATCCTTTGGAGCCTTTGTTTCCTATATTTTAAGTCCCAGAGATTCTGTCAAATACCATATTTGATTCAGTGATTTGTTCTTAGGAACCTTCTGGAAGGCATAAACTATAGTGATCATTCTAGGGTGCCAGAGGCAGCCTTTTAATAAGTGATTGTTTTGAAGGCTTAAATTTAGTGGCATTATAAGGTTTATTTTTCTAAATTCTGCGGATTTAATTCCCAGGAATATATAAGAGAATCTGGCATAATTAATTCATACTCTCAAACCAAGACTGAAACATTTTCTGAAAAAAGAAACAAATTCTTTACAGCTTCAAATTACTATTATTCAATACTGTACATTTGCTTGTTTTTGAATTTTTTTTACTGATGTCCTATCATCACAATTTCTGCCTTTAAATCTTCCCAGGGAAAATTGTTTATACTTTGGAATTTTTGACATGCTGACATTTTGCTGTACATGAGTGACATGCAGTATTATGATTCTTCTCTGCTTTTAACCCCCCCATGCTCACATTTATTTCAGTAAATATTGGAAAAATACACAGTTTTCCCTGGCTCGTTCTACTCATTCCACTTGTCTCTTGCATAATCCCGTGTCTGCATTCATTTTCTGTATATAGTCACGACTCAGCAGATTCTCTGAAGTGTCTTTATTTCACATTGTGTAAGAATCTAACAAATACATATATGGTTGGTATCACTAGAAACATTAAATATTAATAAAATTCTCTTTGCCCATTGAAGAGAAGTGGGGCTTATTTGAGCAAGATAGTGGGGGTCTCTCCCAGACTTAATGTGTAGTGTATATAAGATAAGGGAAAGGAAGAGAGTTGTTTCTTCTAATTACATGGAAGGAAGAAATCCTCTTCATACCAACTGTCCTGAGATAACCACCATTAACACTTGTATTTCTATGTGTTTATATAGATCATTTCATGTCCTTCGCAGCCTTATTCAAAGTTAAAACCCTGTTATATGCTTTTCTGTAGACTTTCCTATATCATAATTATATGTGATCTCTAGCATGCCCCTCAAAACTCTTCCAGCCTCAGCTGGGTATAGTGGCTCATGCTTATAATCTCAGCACTCTGGGAAGCCAAGACGGGTAGATTGCTTGAGCTCAGGAGTTTGAAACCAGTCTGAGCAAGAGCAAAACCTGGTGTCTACTAAAAATAGAAAAACTAGCCAGGTATGTGCTTGTGGTCCCAGCTAGTTGGGAGGCTCAAACAAGAGGACCACTTGAGCCCAAGAGTTTGAGGTTGCTGTGGGCTGTGATGCCATGGTACTCTACCCTGGGCAACAGACTGAGATTCTGTCTCAAAAAAAATAAATCAATAAAACAAAACAAAAAACCTATAGTCTCTATCTATTGCACTATTCCAAAACTCCTTCCACATTTTTAGATGTTTGTTATAGCCTCATTCCTGTTTCGCAGTGCCAGTTCTCTGTCTTAGCCCAGTTGGACTGCTATAATACCAAAAACTAGATGGCTTATAAACACCAGAAATTTTATTTCTCACTATTTCAGAGACTGGAAAGTTCATGATCAGTGTCCTGGGAGATAACACTGTTTAGTTTTAGGGCTGTGATCAGTATTGAGGACATGTTCTTCCTACATCCTTCTCCTCACGTGTTAGAAGCTGTAAAAGAGCTCCTTGGGGCCTCATTTACAAAGACGCTACTTCCATCAAGAGGGTTCTGCCCTGATGACCAAATCACCTCCCAAAGGCATAATACCATCACTTTGGGGTTGGAATTTTATAAGAATGGAGGAGGGGAAACACGTAAACTTTTAGTCCATAGCAACACTTATGAAATAGGATCACATTTTGACTTCTAATATAATTGTTTATTTTTGTCTGTTTTCTAACTATTTACATGGAATCATGCAGGTTTTCATGTGAAGATTTTGTAAGCCTTAGATTTATTCCTATGTATTTGATATTTCTGTTGTCAAAATCTGTCTTTTGTTTGTGGTGGTGTATAGAGAAGTATATTTCCCTTTTGTACATGGCTTACATTCTCCAACCTTCCTAAACTCATTTTATATAAAGTAGAACCTCCATAGTTGACAGTCTCCTTAAGTTGACCTAATTTTCATGGATCAGATGTACCACCTCTATGTATTACTACAGTAGTAGGACTAGTTCCTCCTCTGTATATTGACCAATTTGTTACAGTCCCTTAGGTAGTCAACTTACAGAGATTCTACTGTATTTTTTTTATTCTTTTTTATTCTGCTGTATTTTAATTTCAGGTGACAGAAGAAGAATCTTCATTTCTTAGTTGAGTTTTATAAAATGAGTGTATGGGCTAGGCGCCTGTGGCTCAATCGGCTAAGGCGCCAGCCACGTACACTAAGGTGGCAGGTTCGAATCCCCAGCCCGGGCCTGCCAAACAACAATGATGGCTGCAACCAAAAAATGGCAGGGCGTTGTGGCGGGCGCCTGTGGTCCCAGCTACTTGGGAGGCTGAGGCAGGAGACTCGCTTGAGCCCAGGAGTTGGAGGTTGCTATGAGCTGTGATGCCATGGCACTCTACCCAGGGGAATAGCTTGAGGCTCCGTCGTCTCAAAAACAAACAAACAAACAAACAAAAAAACCCTCCAAATTATACTAGAAATGTTTCCTATTAAAAATTCCTTATAAGCAGTTTTTAGTGGCATTGATTTTTCATGTGTACAACTTGTTTTTCTCCATTGTATATTTTTAGAAAGACAGCACTTTAACAAACTGATCCTC
>CAUYQV010104220.1:0-31674 GCA_963574575.1 Galagoides demidoff | reverse complement strand
AAAAAATGGCCAGGTGTTGTGGCGGGCGCCTGTGGTCCCAGTTACTTGGGAGGCGGAGGCAGGAGACTCGCTTGAGCCCAGGAGTTGAAGGTTACTATGAGCTGTGAAGCCATGGCACTCTACCCAGGGGGATAGCTTGCGGTTCCGTCACAAAAAAAAAAAAAAAAAAAAAAAAGACTTGTTGAAGAGAGGTAGAAGCCAGAGCCCAGCAACTAAGTAATGTGAGGAGTCAGAAAAAACCTAAGCAGCACTACACCATCTGCAATGAACTTGATTTATTGTTAGAGTTGGAGGCGGCTCCATTACAGCAGCTGGGAACTACAGCAGGGAAATGTGGGGAGGAGCAGAGCACAGCAGCATGGGGAGGGTGGGAGCTAGGAAGAACACAAATTGGGCTCATTTTGGTTTCCAGTTGTTTGGCAGAGAAGATGAGCCCACATGGCTATCAGCATCTGGGTCTCTCAGTCCAGCAGTAGTCTGGCAGGGCTGCTCACTGGCTTGCTTGGGGTGAGGTCCTTTCTTAGGATGGTATTTCCAGCCCATTTTCATTTCACTCTGGAGGAATTAAGCTATAGCTCAGCTTCTTCTCCTTTTTTCCTTCCTCCCTCTCATTTTTCTCAAGTCCTCTGGCCTGGCCTCCACCCTCCAGATCCTATGTCCAAGAGTTTGGGTTTGGAGAGGCAGCCAGAGTTCCCATATTAGCTGCAGGGTGGTAGAGTGGAATGTTGCGGGAGTCACACATTGCCGGGGTGTCAAATGTTCAATGTTCGGATGTCATGTCAAGCAGTGGCTTATTTTTAACCCATTACACACCAGGCCACAGCAGATGACCACATGCAGAGAAGCCAGGCAGGGGATGAGAAGGGATCCAGATAATTAGAATGGGATGAGTAAAAACTTCAAAGGGTCAGGGAGTTTTGAAGAATTCTGGGATTGGGGCTGGGCTGTCCTTGCCCTTTTGTGCTGCCCAATAGGCCTGATCCAGACGTAGCCCTGGGATGTGAATGGTATGAAGCAGGGGCTGGGAGATAAGCTCCTTTCTCCTCTCACCAGTCTATTGGTCTAAGACTTCACGTTTTGGATTGAGACATCCAGATACTGAGGGAAGCAGTAGGACTGTGTAGCAGTGGTACACCCCCCAGGCACCTGGAGGATGAGGGGATGGGAGGTGGAGAAAAGGGTGCAGCTCTGGGCACCTCACTGACAGTATCCTGCCTCTAGGTCACATAAATTACTATTTGAAATCCTTCCTGGGGTGCTAAACAAATAGATTAAGATAAAGAGGTCCCTGGGGTTGGAGATTATGATCTCCCTACTTGAGGGAGGAAGCTGTTCTCTGAGGCCCATCCTCACTCTCCACCCAATACTAGGATTTGACAGTACAAGGAGACAGTATTACCCCAGGGTTCTTAGATGACCTCTATCCTAATTTGTACTCTCTTCCTATCATATTCCTGTTACCTTTGGTTTTGAGACTCCTCTCAAGAATGGATGAGGGGGAAGGACAACCCCTCCTGTTTAGACCAATACAAGACCCCAGAAGACATCTGCCTCCCCTCCTACTCCCATCTCCCTCAACCCCAGAGGACTCAGTATTAGCCATTCTCTAAAGGAGCTGGGGGAGAGGATCCATGGGGAAGGGAGGCAGTTCTTTCAGAACTCAATCTTGCAGGCTGGGAAGGACTCATCCTGCATGACCACGGTGCTGCTGCTTGCCAGGACTAGGACATTCAGTTGCTGCTGCTGCTCATGAGTCTGTTGGTACCACTCACGAGTCACCTCTGTGTCATGAGTGGGGATCAGAGTCACCTAGGAAGGAGATAAAACATGCCTGATGTGATAACATGAAGGGAAGGTAGGTAGGGGGAAGGAGCAGCTGATGATCTCAGAAGCAGCCTGGCTGCTCATAGAAAAAGACCCAGCCCTTTATGAATAGGGACTGTGCCTCTGAGTGAGCTTTGACCAGGCTACTTCCTTGGTATCCCTTGCTACTCACCTGAAGATTCTCCCCCCACTGGGCCTTGCCCTCCAGCAGGGCATCCAGCACAGCCCGGCTTGGCTCGCCATTGGCAGGGTCATTTCCACTGACCACATAGTAGGATGCACGCACTCGACGGAAGAAGTCAAGGTCAGCAGTCTTGCCACTGCAATGATTCGGGATATAGGCGAGATCCACATATACAGGGGGGCCAGTGCTGCCCTTGGAACCCAAGGCCACTGTAGAGACAAGCCAGGACTCATTGTAGAGGAAAAGTTGACCACTTTTGGCAACCTTCCCCCTCTTTCTCACTCCTGGACTCTGATTGGTTTATACCCAGCCCAACCCACCCTCTCTTCATGAAATACTTACTTGGTCCTGCCTTGAGTCCGTTGACTAGGCCTTTGGACATGGGGCTGTGCCCATCCTTTTCCTCTGCTGGGGTAACCTGGCTTGCAGTGCTTCGCAGTCGAGGTGGTGCTCGGGATGCTCGATCTGCAGGCCCTTTTCCAGGAGTGGGTGAGCGTTTTCCCCGAAGATCCAGACGCCGTGCAGGGGATGCTGGCTTGGCCCTGCCTGGGGGCCTGCGCCCTACTCTCCCCTGCACTTTCTCCTTCTCTCGTAGCCTCTCTACCCTCCCAGACTCTGAGCTAAGTCCCTCAGGGTCTGCCATGCACACATCAGGACGGGGAGGAGATGGGTGGGGGTCTGGCTGGGGCATAGGAGGTGGGTCATGGCCTGGCCTGGGATGGTGAGTTCCAGTGACCCCCCCAGCTTTGTCCACGGGCAGGAAGTCCCCATCTTCATCTGAGTCGAGGGCTGCCTCAGCTGTGATGGATGGACACTCCTCAGTTTCTGGTGGGACATCAGAATCTGACTGTGAGGAGCCTGAGTCACTGGCTGATGTGGGGGGTGTTTCATCAGCCACAGGGCATGGGCCCCCTGTGTTCCCTGGCCCCCCTGCCCGGTGCCACCCGCCTCTTCCTACCAACCGAGCTTCCTCAATTGAGAAGTCACTGTCGTCCATGGATAAGGGCAGAGATGGGTTTAGGAAGGATGGGGAGAGCTCCCCATGGTGGGACCGGGGCTCGGCAGCACATCCCTGGGGTCCAGCCTCAACCTCAGGAGAGAGATTGCTGGATGAGCCACCAGAGCCCTCTCCAGGACACGGTGGCTGCTCAGAGGAGAGCAGTGTGTCAGGGTGGGAGCTCCTCTCAGCACCCTCAGGCCAGGCCCCACGTTCCCAGGCAGGACAGGCTTCAGCCTCTTCTTTTTCAGCCTTGGCTGGGGCAGGGACTGGGAGGTTGGGGCTGGCTTCAGTTGGGCCATTGGCCGCACAATCCCCAGAGGAACCCTGGAAGGAGCTTGGCTTTTTAGTGGCTTCCCCGGAGCACTCTAGGTGGCAGGGGAGAGTGCCATTACCTGTGTCTCCAGGCAGGCTTGGAGCCGGAGCTAAGGCCATGTCCACTGAAGGTGGGACTGCTGGGCTTAGAGGAGGCAGGTCCCAGAGGCTGTGAGCAGCTGGTTCCATTTCTGGGTCCAGCTCCTCAGACCCTTTCTCCACAGCCTCAAGGCCTAGAGGAAAGCGTTCAGCCACGCTTGAAATCACAGGTGTGGTAGCCTCAGAGGAGGAGCCTTCGGATAGGGCTGGTGAGGCAGGTCGTGGCAGATTGGAGAGAAGAGGGGCTCCAGGAGAGCTAGGTGATGGGAGCTGGGGAAGCGAGGAGTCTAGGCTGGGAGCCTTGATCACTTCCAGATACTCATCATGCCGGGCTCGGGACGGAGGTCCTGGAGCCAGAGCCAGAGCTCGATCTCCAGAGAAGGCAAGGGAGCCACAGGGAGCTGATCGAGGTTCAGCTGGAGAGGGCAGCTGTGGGGGAGCTGGCTGCAATGAGGAGAAGCCAAAGGCTGAAGCAGGAAAGTCCAGGCTGGGTCGGGCCGGCCCTAGGTGTGAGTCTGAGTAAGGGCTGGTATGTGCCTCAGTTTCAGGCCACAATGTGGGAGGACCCGTAGGGATGGGATGAGGGGGACTTGGGGACTGGGCCTCTTTCTCTGACTGTTCCAGAGCCCCCTTCTCCAGCTCCGAGTCACTTGTGTTATCATCCCAGTGACCCCGGCCTGATTCCTTGGGGGATGGGGTCCTCCTTTCTGGGCTGCCGCTCAGGATGTTACCATTAAGAGGGGAGCTTGAACGTTTGCTCAGCGAGATAGGCGCGCGGGGGGGCACCTCAGGGGGAGTGAGGCTAGGCTCCACACCTAGCCCTGGCACAGGCTCCTGCCTGGGGGGTAGAGTGGGTCCTGCCAGGGCTGCATAGCTAAAGGTTGCACTGTCAGATTGGAGGCTCTTGGGGGAAACAGGAGATGAAAGCTCCTTCTCTGCAGATGTGTTTCGGCCAGCAGCCTCCTCCTTGGTTGAGAGGTGTGGGGGCCAATCTGCTGCTGCTCCAAGTGTAGGATCCCTAGTGGGGCATGCAGGGCCAAGGCCAGTAAGCATCATCTGCTCATAAATGTCTGCATATTGAAAGCTTCTCTCATCAGGATAGGGTGTGGGCTCCCTCTGCTCTGGCTCAGCCTGCTCAGCATCCCTGGAGACATGGCTCTCGCTGGCCTCTGGGACCTTTGAGCTTTGGGGGCTGCTGTCAGAAGCTCCAGCTCCACCTTCTTCTTTCCTTTCCCCTTCAGCTTTGCGGTAGTCCTTCCCCAGTGGGGAGTATGGCCCACCTTCCAGCTCAGCTGCCCCTTCCTGCACTGCAGCCACCACACTGTCATACTCAGTTGTGCCCCAGGAGAAGGGTGAAGAAGTGTGGGGTTCTGGGGCGGGTGTGGGGGGGGCTGGAGCTGGGGAGAGGGGTGCAGGGGGCAAGGTGTCCTTGGGCACCCACGGTGGGATTTCAGCCAGCCATGAGGGGGTGGTGGGTTCATTCCTCATAGGCAGCATGGGCTTAGGCGCTGGGATTGGGCTTTCTTGTCTCGGGGCTGAAGGAACCCTCTGTCCAACCATCTCAGGTGGAGAGGCCGGAGGAGAGATGATCTCAAAAGGAGAACGAGTCAGCTTGTCCTCTTCCTCTGGTGGCAGCCCAACTGGTGACTCAGCAAGCCAGTGTTCCACTTCCAGCCCTTTCTGTGGTGAGGCCTCCTGAAAATCCTTGAAATCTGAGGCCCACTGGCTCCGGAGTGTGTGCTCTGCAGTGGGTACGTCTTGCTCATTATCTGGCCCCTCATCAAGGAAAGTGCTCTCCCGCTCCTCATTGTACCGTGGGCGGGCCCCTTGGCCATCCAGCTCATGGGGAAACCAGACTTTCCGTTCACCACTTAGCTCCCTCCAGTATGTGTCCTGTTCCAGGGCCACATCCTCTCTGCCCCTCCAGTACCTGTTCTCTTGCTCAGGAGCTGTGTCCTCCCATGGGGCAGGCTCTTTCTGTTCTCCAACTGGCTTCCCTCTGGCTGGAGATGTTTCTTGCCACTCCTGGACCACATCCTGTTCCTTCCAATACTTCTCTTCCTGCTCTCTGGCCTTGCCCTCCCACACGGGGCTCTCTTCTAGTCCCAGAACTTTGGTCTTCTCCTGAAGAACTTCTTCCTTCTGTTCCACAGCCTTGACTTTTTCTTGGGATTTTTCCTCTAGGATCTTCTCCTTTGGTTTCATGGCTTTATCCTCCTGTATTAGGCTCTCCTGTCTCTGAGTTTTGTCCTTCTCTTCCAGAGCCTTACCTTTCTGTTCAGCTGCCTCATTGTTTTGTTCCAGGGTTTCATCCTTCTGTCCCAAGGCCCAGAATTTTTGTTCTAAAACCTGATCCTTCTTTTCTGAACCCTTATCCTTATCTTGGGGTTTGTCTTTCTGTTTAGGGACTTTGTCTGTCTGTTCTAGGTCTTTGCCCTTAAGTTCAAGGACATCTTCCTCTGGAGACTTGCCTTTATGTTCAAAGTCTTGGACTTTTAAGGTTTTGTCTTTCTCCTCTGGGATCATATCCTTCTGTCCCAGGATCTTATCTTTTTGTTCTAACTCTCTCTGTTTTGGTTCCAGGGCCTTGTCCTTCTGTTCTAGAGTGGTGTCCCTTTGTTCTAAGGCTTTACTTCTCTCTTCTAGGATCTTGTCCTGTCCCAGGGTCTTGTCTTTTTGTTCTATATCTTTGTCTTTTGGTTCCAGGGTCTTGTCCTTCTGTTCTAACACTGCATCCTTTTGGTCTAAGTCTCTGCTTTTTTGTTGGAAAGCCTCATCCTGCTGTTTCACAATCTCGTTTTCTCGTAGTGCCTCATCTTTCTTTTGAATGGCTGTATCCTTCTGCTCTACAACATCCTGCTCCAGAGTTTTGTCCTTCAGCTGAAGGACTTCATCCTTTGGCTCAGGCTCCTTGTCCTGCTCCGGGATTCTATCTTTCAACCCTGGAAATTTACCTTCCCACTCCATAGCAATGTCCTCCATGGCAGGGCTTGGCAAAGACTCAGGACTCTTGGAGCTATCTGGTGTCAGAATGTGTTCACCAGGGCTTGTGATTGCCCCCGGTGAGTGCTTCCCATCTCCTGACAGTGGAGAGTCAGAGAAGGAGCTGGCAGGTAATTTTCTGTCAAGGCTCTCATCTGTGAAGTCTGCCTTTGCAGAATATCCAGTCCCATATAAGGGAGGTGACAACATGGTTGCATGGGGCTCTGGAACAGACACAGGAGCTAGGTGGTAAGAGGTATCCTCCGCCTGCATCAGTGGCCCCTTTTCTTCCTTTCCAAGGTTTAGTTCTCCAAACTGGAGAGTGCCAAGGCTTTCTGGAGAGAGCTGCTTAGAAGAGATATCCAAAGAGGTCTCCTTGCTGGGACTCTCTTCTGAGAGAGAAAGTGACTGAGTATCTTCTGGAGACACCTCTGGCCAAAGGTCTTTATGTAGGTACTGCTCTTTCAGGCCACAAGGAGACTTGGGTGTGGGCTGTTGGTTGGCAGTATCTGGAGAGACCACACTGAGGACAGAAAGGGACTCTGCTTCTTCAGGGGAGAGGCTTCGGTCAGGAAATTGGAGAACCTCATCTTTCTGAGGCTCGCCAGCTTCTTGGGGTGATGTTCTCAAACCTCTAGAAAGGGCTTCTGCTTCTAGAATTGGGCCTGTAGACTCTCCTGCATCCACAGTCTCAAAGACTATTGCTTTGTTCTGTTCTGGCAACAGCTGAATGGTACAGCCTGTATGTCCCTCACCAATGCTGATGGGGCCTTCCTGGGCCTGAGGGCTCTTGGGAGAAGGCATCTTCCCCTCCTCCACTGTGCTCTCTTCAGGTCCTGGCTTGACGGTCTTCTCTGCAGCATCTTCTTTGCCCACACCTGGTGTGCGCTTAGTGTCTCTCCAGGAGCCCACATCCTGAAAGTCCTGGGGCTCAGACTTTTCTTCCACTGGGGACTGATGGAAGGGTGTATGGGTGGCACTGGGTGGGCCAGATGGTGGAGGAGAGGCCATCTTCACTGTACTGTCATCTGGGCTGAGGCACCGTTCCTCTGCTTCTCCAAGAGCTGGTTCCCCGGGATGTAGGACATGCCCAGGGGCACCAAATGTTGGGATTCCATATTGACTGCAAAGTTTATCAGACATCTCTACATTTACCATCTCTTCCTCTTCTATGGCTCTCTCCCCAGGTAAGCCTTTCCCTGCAGTCTCTCCTTTCTTCTCTGGCTCCCCAGACACAGAGAAGTCCTCACAGGGTGGTGATTTGAAGCCCTTATCTTCTTCCAATGAGGAGGTGGGTGAGATGGTACCAGCTGATGGCACATAGTCCAAGCCCTGGGTGGCTTCAGTGCGGGAGGAGGGGATGCTTGTGACTGTGTCAAGCAGGAGCGAGCTCTTGCCTGTCTCCTCTGTCTGGGGAGCTGTAAGTGAGGCCACAGACTGGTCCTCAGCCACTGATGTGGCAAAGGAAGAAAGCTTGTCACACTCAGTGATTGAGGTGGCTGAGGACACATGTTCCTCTTCAGCCAAAGGAGCAGCCACCATGTTGGGGGGATAGGTGAGTTCAGTCTCTGGTGCTCCATAGCTTTTGCTTGAGGTGGTAGGAACAGCACTATCTGCAGGCTGGCTGGCTTCAAAGGGGCCAGGACCTTCAGGCCCAGGGAGGTCATATGTACTTGTAAGGAATCTGGGTGGAGCTGGACGCTCCTCGGGTTCATCATGGATCTCTTCATCTGAAATGGTCTGCTCAGTCTCTGAGTAGCCAGGGATTGTCTCATCCTGGATATAAGAGACATGCTCAGTGGCTCCTGCAGGTGTAGCCAGGCTGCTTAGGAATGACGAGGTCTCTTTCTCAGGGGCCTTGCCCTGGAGTCCCAGTTCCCGGCCCCCAAGAGCCTCCCTGCCCCTTGGAGTTACCTTTAAGGCTTCCTGCATATGTTTTTGGTAAAAACTCTCAGCCTTTGTCTCTTCCTCTTCTTCCTCATCTGAAGGGTGCACCTCCTCCATTTCTTCTAACTCAGCCTTTTCTATCACATCCTCCTTTACCTCAGGTTCACTTTCCTCTCTGGCTTCTGTTCTATCTGGGAGCCTCTCTGCTTCTCTCTGCTTTTTTTCCTCCCAGGTATCTTTCTCTTCCTCTGTTTCAGCTCCAGAGTCTGGGCTTCTGTCCTTACTACCTTGTTCCTTAGGGATGTCTGGAACAGCCTCTTTCTCCTTCATCACATGCTGTTCTTGTCCTGGCCCTGGGACAAAGGGTGGTATCCCCTGGATAGCTGTGCTTGAGGGTACCACCTCTGCAGTATCTACAGAGAGTGATTTCTCTACAAGTCCTATATCCCTTTGTTCAACCAGCAAACTCCTCTCCTCACGCTTCATCTCCTCAAAGTCCTGCGTGAGGTCCTCTGGTGAGGATAGTGCCAGTTCCCGGGGTCCACTGACTGTTGGGAATGATACAGTCCCTTTCTGGGTTGGGGGTGTCCGGGGCTCAGACGACAGCTCCTTCTCCCCACGGGCAGTTCGGCTCTTGTCTATCTTGACTCTTCCAGGGGCCTTGGCTTTGTAGAGAGTCTTACGTACCTCAGGGGTAAAGGGCTTCAGGTCTGGCTTGGAAATCTTCTTGACCTCAGGTTTAGTATCTTTCCTCTTATCGTCCCTCTTGGGATCCCTCTTCTCCTCCTTCCTTCCTTCATCTTTCTTGAACTCTTTCCTCTCCTTCTTGATCTCTTTTTTCTCCTTGTCTTTTTTCTCCTCCAGCTTTGATATCTTCTCTTTAAGGTGCTTCTTCCCCACTTTGTCCTTGATCAGCTTTCTCTTCTCTGCCTTCAGGGCCTCACTTGACTCTGTCCGTACCCTCTCAGGCTTGGCGGGCTTCTCTGGGGGCTTCTCAGATGACTCTTTTGCCTTCTTCTCTGTCTTGGCTAACTCCTTGGCCAGCTCTGAGCGAGCCTCCTTGGCTCCTTCCTCTGCCACTTCCTCCCGTTTGGCTAGCTTGCTCACGGCTGTCTTGGTAGTGGCTTTGAGGCTCTCCTTGCTGTCAGCTCGCTGTTTTATTTTGCTGGGTTTGAGGTTGGTAGGCACAGCCCCAGCAGCCAGGTCCTTCTGCGTGACCACAGGGTAACGCAGGAAGTCCAGGTGTCGAAGCTTTTCCAGGCCCTCTAAGATCTTGTTCTGGGGAGCATTTCCTGGAAAAAGTACACGCACGATCTTCTCAGTGGGGTTGGCTGGTAGCCATACCACCAGAGCAGTGATAGAGGTGAGGTAGGGCACTGAGATCTCAGCTTCCTTCCCATTGGCCAGCACGATGCCTGTCTTAGCTTTACTGTTGCCTGCCCACTTTTGCATGAGGAACTGCATCTCCTTGCTGTCCTTCACAGGGTTGAGGACATACATGTCCAGCCGGCCCACACCCATTTTGTGGAACAGGGTCAGAGGCTCAATGGTGTTGCTGACCACACGGTACAGAGGCTCAGCCTGGATGCCCAGGCGGCTCAGGTGCTGCAGAGTGAGACAAGCCTCCTCAATGCTGCGCTTGGCCTTCCGGGAGGCATCAGGCAGCCGCAGCTTATCAGGCACATTGAAAAAGACAACTCCAAGTTCAGGGGAGATGAGGTTCTTCACCCAGTCGCTGTAGCTGCTAGAGCCTTGGGACTGCTCCTCCTCTAGCTCTGCCACTTTGCGCTGCAGGAGTCCGTTGATGCCTGGCAGGTTGTCTGCCCCGATGTGGGTGAGTAGCACAGAGTCAATGCGGTCCAGGTGCCGCACTAGCTTCCAAAAGCAGGACTTGCGATCAGAGCCACCATCTACCAGGATGTTGAAACCGTTGACAGCAAAGAGGGCAGAGTCCCCACGACCACCAGGGAAAATGTAGCAGCAAGGCTTAGAGAGCTTGAGGAAGCCTCCTGAAGTAGGGGGCTCCAGAAGGTCAAAGGGGGATGGCACATCCACAGTCTCAGAGACGTACTCGGAGAACTCAGCCACACCATCCATGGTGGGCAGCATGGGCTCAGGGTTTAGCCGGAGGTGCAGGGTCTCTTGGGAACTGGATAGTCCCAAATGGCTCCAATCACCCTCTCCTAAACAGGACACGGTGAGGAAGGCCTGGATGCCAGGGTCTCTATTGCTGAGCAACTGGGCAATCTAGAGGAACGGGAGATAGGAGGCTGGTCAGATCATTGGGGTTGTCTTGCTCAGACTGCCTCTATTTCAATCCCCTAATCTCCACCTCTTTTTGAGGTGAACTACCTTTTTGCCAGGGTCCCTAATGGTTAAGCAATATGAGACTTTCTCTTCCTTGGAACTGTCTACAGCTCTAGTTGTGCCCCATATTTCCTGTCTCAGACATGCAGGCATGGAACTTACCTCCGGGTGGTGAAGGACCTGGGCAAAGTTTTCATAGGAGTATGTGCCACTCTGTAGGATGAGGTCTCCCCCAGGCTCTAAACTTTGCCCACTCAAGATCAGTAGCTTGTGAGCTGATGGACTGCTAAGAAGATGGTGAACCTGGAATGGAAGAAGGGAGTGATGGCTCAGTACCTGTTGCTCAGTGGTTAGGGTGCTGGCCACATACACTGGGGCTGGTGGGTTCGAACCCAGCCTGGGCCTGCTAAACAACAGTGAGAACTACAAAAAAAAAAAAAAATAGCTGGGCATTGTGTTGGGTGCCTGTAGTTCCAACTACTTGGGAGTCTGAGGCAAGAGAATCACTTAAGCCCACGAGTTGGAGGTTGCTGTGAGCTGTGATGCTACAGCACGGAGCTGTGATGCTACAGCACTCTACTGAGGGCGATATAGTGAGGCTCTGTCTCAAAAAAAAAGGGGGAGTTATCACAGATGTAGGAAATCCAGGGAAAAGCACCAAATGTTTCTGATTCCCCCAAGTACTGCAAGGACATGCTCCCCACTGGTGTCCCCCACAGTTCCTCCAGAGTAGGGCTGGGAATCATAAGCAGCTTAGATGGCAGAGAGAGGAAGTCTTGGCCACAAAGTGGTACTACTGGCAACAATGAGTACAGTCCCTGGCCTTACCTCAGAGCTGATGCTGTCTGCGCTGGGGTTTACCAGGATGATGGTCTCTAGAATCTCACTTTGGTGGCAGAGGGTCCTTTGGCCTGAGGGAGAGATGTAGGAATTTGTACTGAAGAGAGCAGGCTAAAATAGAGAGGCATTGTGTGGGGGCAGGACTGCACTATTGGAAAATGGGGCTCAGGCTCAGAAGCCTGGCTTTTGTTAGACCCTGCCACCTTGGATGCTGCCCAGTGAGCTCTAGGAACTGGCTCCTCTGGGTCTTCCCTTTCAGGGTTTTTACCTCCCCTCTCACACTGGTTGTCTTCTCCCTCCCTTTATCTGCCACACCCTCTGCTGCCTGTGCCCCCACCCCTCTGCCTGGAACTCTCTCTTCAGACTGCCCTGTTTACAAGAAGCTTTTGTCCCTCTGGAGCACTAAGCTCCTGGTGCTGCCTGGGGCTGGGGGGCTCAGCTGGAGAGAGGGTTCCGGGAATGATGCTTCTCACTCAGCTTTTTCCTCACTAGCTTTCCTCTGCCTTGGGCTTTAATGCCAGCAGAGTGTCTGGAAATAAGGAAATATGAGCTTTTGTGTACTATCTACAGACTCCTCATCCTTCCTTCCAGCCCCCCACCTGAGGCCAGAATTCCTGTTCCAGAAGATTCAGAAAAGCCTGTGCTATCTAAATCCTTAGGGTTCTATAATTCAAAGAGTGGACACAGGACTTTAACTTCCTGTTCTGTTCTCTGGTTTCCCCAGAGGCCAAGACTGCATTCACACACATGCATGTAATCATATTTTTTCCACCCCCAAAGGTTTTACAGCTCTCTCCCACCTCCTCTTCATGTCTCCAGGCTCCAGAGAGGCCTGGTTCACTACCATACAACACATCCCTCCTCTCACCCCTGTCCCTCTCCTATGGGCCTTCTACCACAGCGAGGGGTCCACAAATAAGGAAGAAATTCAGAGCATTAGGCCATAAGACATCCCTAAATCCCCCATCTACTTCCCTTCTCCAGACTCACATGAAATACCAAGCCACGCAGCAAAGAAGATGCTGATGAAGAGTGTTGCCATTTCTGCTCCTGCCCTCTATCCCCTTCTGACCCCCTTTCCCAAGTGCAGCACATAGTGAAGTTTATATCACAAATAGAGATTCCAACAGCACATAGTGAAGTTTATATCACAAATAGAGATTCCAACAGATGGCCTATGGAGTGGGTTGTCTGGAGGATACTGGTGGGAGGGTTCATAATCCATTCCCTAGACCCTCTTCTGTGACCCAACTCTCTCCTCTATCTGCAGTTTGGACAAGAGGAGCCTAGGGCCAGGCCTTTGTTAAGAAGAGCCACGGTACCAGGATCAGACAGATCTGGCAGCACAAGGGGAAAGGAACTGCGATGGTGTAAGAAGACCAGACCCCATACAGGGTGGGTTGGGTCCAAGAGGAGTTAAAGTATTCTCCTTTATTAACTTGGGAATTGAGAGAACATTTTATGTAAATTCAGAGTCAAGACCAAACTCAGACACAAACAAGGGGAAGTCTTAGGCAGGTGAAGGACAGCAAGGTTCAGCTTCAGAAGGGCAAGAGGTCTCCCTCACACATTTGGGCTGGGAAGGTCAGAAAGACAAATATCTATGGTATAGATTGATTTGCTTTCTATGCACCACTCTCCTCCATTCCACACCATCTCCTGCTTTTAAGCGCAAGACTTCTCCTTTCCCAGTTCCTGTCCTGGCATAAGACCCCATTCCTAGCCCTATCCCAGGAGAGTGGTTTTGACTTTGCAACTATGTGGTTTATATCCTGTGCTCCTCTTTTCCAGGCCTGGGAGAAAGCCCTGTTTCTCTCTTCTGCTCCCCCAGCTCTTTCACAGAAGGGAACTGACTTGTTTTTCCTTTTTCTTTGGAAAGGACCATCTTGTGAGGTAGGGGCACACAGTGCTGGGCCAGTGCTGGGTGGGGGTGGACGGCGGGTGCCGAGGCTGAGTAGGCAGGAGGGCAGGTGTCTCCGCAGTGAGACAGAAGGGGAGGGGGGGCGGCCGGGCAGCTGCAGTCTGCCGCAGTGTGTGAGTGTGAGTGTGCGCGCTGAGCTCAGGCGCCAGCTCCGCCCCCACCCCCCACCCCAGCATGACAAGTCATTTTCTTGGCTGCCTCTGCATGGGGGGTGGGGATGGGGGGGCCACAGAGAGGGAGAAGAAACTAGCTTCTCTGTTCAAGAGCCCCCATCTTGGGAAAAGCAGAGATGAGGTGGGGGTGGGGCTGAGGTTGGGAACCTGTGCGGTTGACAGGACTGGAATCTGAAATCACAGAGCAGTTGCTGGGGAGGGAGTGCTCTCAACCTTCAGGATGGCCTCAAGGGGGCCAGGAAGAGGATCTTAGAGTCCCAGCCTCAAGCTGGCTGCAGAGAATAGGGTAGGGGGAGCCCACTGCAAACTGGTCAGACTGTGAGGAAGCATATGCCACGTCTTAATGACCCTTTCCTCCCTGTTCTTTGCCATGGTGTCCCCCACCTTCCCTTACTTGGCAAAAACTCAGTGCCCCGCTCATCTCCAACATAGGAGCAGCTGAGCAATCCAGCAGCTGATACCCAGGGACCCTCCCATTAGGCGGATTCCCATAACATCCCCCTTTCTCTCATATTCTTCTGCCTCTGACCAAAGACATAGCCCCCAAACTCCTCCAGCACTGTGGGCCTCCAGGCAAAACCAATGGCACCACCCTCTGTGGCTCCCCCGAGGCTGATATCTCCCACCTCCCCTGTCACAGCCCCCTTAGCCTGTGATTCCGGGTCCAGACTGGCCCCAAGCCAGTAATGTTCATCTTCTCTCTCCATTCCCCCAGCCTGCCCACCCTGCTGGGTTCCAGACATACCAGATAGGTACCAGCTCCCTTCCTGTTACCCCAATCCCACCTCCCTACCATAGCGCAACCCCCCACCTCCCATGCCAAGTCCTTTGGTTTGGTTCTTACCCTGGGGTGTGGGAAGAAGCCTCTCATGGAGGCGGCAGCTCCAGCTCCGGCCTTAGCCGGCAGCTTCAGGGAAGAGTCTGCGGCACTTGGGGTGGGACTGGGGGTGGGGGGGCGCTTGATGGGGAGGGCGGTGCCAGGGCGGGGAAGAGGGGCTGGTCTGTGACAAGGCACTGGAGACTTAACTCTTTCTTTGCCTTCACAGTGTCAGTGCTCTAGTCCTGCTTGGTTCTGTGGGACTGAGGGATTATCTGGCAGCCACTGTGATCTTCTATAGTCCACAGAATCTTTCTCCCCCAGTCCTGCTTAGTTAAAAAATGCTCTTTTAGCATCAGCCAAAAGACCAAAGTTCCATGCTAGGGCACAGAGTGGAGGTATAGGAGGCATGGTCCACAAGGGCCTTCCCCTTCTATTAGAAACCGTCTGCTGCCTCTCCCATTTGATGGACCGACCGGGAGTGACCTTCAATCCCTGGAGGAGCAGGAGACAAAGGCTGGGGGCCCAAAAGCAAGGGGTAGGGGTGGGGGCAAAAAAACTACTTTAGAGAAGGGTAGGGAATGATGAGATGCTCTGAGCTGTTCTGAACCACAGCTATAGAA
Source organism: Galagoides demidoff (assembly GCA_963574575.1). Classification (NCBI taxonomy): domain Eukaryota; kingdom Metazoa; phylum Chordata; class Mammalia; order Primates; family Galagidae; genus Galagoides; species Galagoides demidoff. Next base: position 16,705 of record CAUYQV010104220.1, on the reverse strand, counting down.
ACCAATCTCATTTTAGGGTTGGAGGGTAGTTTGAAATTCTGGAGGGACACATGGTCCCTAGCCCACATGGGGTAGGGCACAGGGATTAGTAAAATAGTAGAGTTGCTGGTTGCTGCATGCTGTTCCATGGCAATGCAGGATAGCATAGTAACCACATAGGCACTGATTCTTGGGATTCTTGAGTCTTTGGGTATAAAGAAGTGGTCTCTGAAAAGGTAGGGAGCTTTCTACCTTTCACTGAAGGAGTTAACAATGATCAAGGAGGATCATCAGGGCCCAGGCCCAAGCAAGAGCTTTTTACTATAGGCCAATTATTAAATGTCATAAATTATACTGTGGATTAAAATAAATCTGGTAATGACTTTGTAGGGTGGTTGGGTTCCTGTTTTCTCCTTGTTTCTGCAACTTTCTATGTCTCTTTGCTGTCTCTATCTTATATTATCTTGGTTGGCCCTGTTATTATAGATAATATTATGTTAATATTGTCTTATATTATCTTCTAATGTTGGCCCTGTTTTCCTTAGTCTCTACCTCTGTCTCAGATTTAGCGAAGTGTCTAGGATTCAAAGGGAAGGATCTGGAGAAGTATAGCACTCACTTCCAACTGGGTGATGCCCATGCTCTCACATAGTCCTTCCCTGCCCTCTTCCCATTAACCCTGCCTAGTCCTGACCAAGCTCCTAAGGCCTTTTTCACAATGACATCCACCCACTCACATCCCAGCATGAGCTCCACCCTTGCCCAGGCTGCCAAAACTGCCTTTGAAGGTCAGAGAAGCCAAAATAGTCTCTGCTCTCAGCATCCTCCAACCCCCCTTAACTGCAGCCAGAAGAGAAGAGAAGCTGAGTCACCAGTACTCTTAGGGGGTGGGGAGCACAGAGGGGGAACAATCTTTGCCCAGATCCGGGGATGCAAAGCAGCAACAATGGCAACAGCCCCATTTGGATGGAAGAGGCCATCTGCAGAGATGCACAATGAAAACAGGCAGTTCTGAGCATCACAAATGGAAAATGCTCTCTCCCGCTTCATAGTTCTTATTTTCATCCCACCTCAAGCCTTCCCTCTCCTCTTTGCTTTCTAGGGCTTTCTGGAGTGTGTTAGGAGGGACACTCAAGTACAGACATTTGGTTTGAGAATGAAACAATATTTCCTAGCCCAAAGCAGAGCCCCCACCCTTATTCTCAGCTTCTACCCCCAAGGATCACACCCTGGGCATGGTTCCAACTCACAGTGGAGTTTTCCTTCAGCCCTCACCCTCTCAACAGCCACCCACCACAACCAGCCCTCCACCCTTTGTATTCCTAGACTAACTGCAATGAAATGATGAGATGCCAAAGAAGAGAGACAGACTTGGGCTCAAATGCAAAGTAGGATCAGAAACTCTGGATTTGAGACCTAACTCTACTATTTTACTAATCATGCTGCTAAATGAGCCGCATAACCTCTTTCAGAACTTACTTCCTGAGCTATAAAATGAGTGTAATATTCATACCATCCTTCAATAATGCTGTGAGTTTCAAACGGCACAAAAGATGAAAAAGTGCAGCTGGGTGTGGTGACTCACGCCTTTAATCCTAGCACTCTGGGAGGCCAAGGCAGGTCAATTATTTGAGCTCATGAGTTCAAGACCAGCCTGAGTAAAAGTGAGACCCCCATCTCTACTAAAAATAGAAGAAAAACAAAACACTGAGACAAGACAAAACTTAAGCCCAAAGTTGGAGGTTGCTGTGAGCTATGATAGCACAGCACTCTATCCAGGACAACAGCTTGAGATTCTGTTTCAAAAAAAAAAAAAAAGAAAAAATCAAAGAAAAAGAAAGAAAGAAAAGAAAAAGAAAAAGATGAAAAAGTGCACCTTCACTTCTAGAATCCTAAACCTGCAGTGTATAAATGCCACTGGGAAAAAAAAAATAAATGCCACTGGAAGTCCATCTCCCTTTTCTGGAAGATATCTGAGAGGTCACTTAGGTGATCATGAAAATGCTAAATCAGGATCTCAGACCAGACCAACTTTGTACTGTCCTTAGCTTCCAGGTAAATCCAGAACTGGAGATGCCTGCATCTCCAGTTCTGGATTTACATGAGACTTGAAGTTCTATTCATGTCCCTGCTTTTCTATTTCAGACAACAATGCTGTATTAATCCAGGATGGCTTTCCTATTGGCAGAAGTACCTGAGTGTATCAGTGGTAAAGGAGAGTCACACAGAAGGCCTCCAAACTGGTCCCTCAGGCTATGTTTTTGGGAGTCTTAGAATATTAACTATGAATTATGAAATTCCTTCCATTTCCTATAGGTACCCAATAGCAAAGTATCAATGTTATTGAAACATAGTTTTCCACTGTCCTAATTGTTTCTGGTTTGTGTTAGAATGCTCAGAGGCTCCAGATTTTTTTTACAAGAGTTAGAAAAGAAGGTACTAAGTCACCACTGGAGACTACCTGGTACAAAAGCCACCTTTGCAAGCTTTTACCAGACTTGACCACTAGAAGGAGCTGGGCCACTGACTCTCCTTCAGAGGGGCCCTTTTCTGTGGGTAGATGTGTAAATGTGAAGGGGGCAGGGCTTAGGAATAATTGCCCTCTCCCTGTCATTGTAGGATATATTTGTGTCCCCATTCTCAGTATTTTGGCCCAGGGGTTGTGGATAGGTGATAGGAATGGTAGCCCATCTTGTGTGGTAGGCAGAAAAAAGTCAAGTCATAAGGTATTTGCATATTTCCTTAAGCCTATCCCAGCTGCCTGGTTCCTTCTCCCTTCTTCCTAATAAGAGTCTGAAGAAGGGAAGGGTAGTATCTGCAGCTGCTCTGGGCTAACTGTTGTTTGTGGGGACAGCTGAAAGAGGAGTCAGCAGGGTTGGGGCTGTGGCTGTCTTGAGCTATGTGGGTTTTTCCAGGAAATTCTCCACTATTCTCCAGGGACATAGAGAGGCCACCATGAAAATGTCCAACCCCCCAAAAATAAAAAATCGGTATGCTAAAGTAAGCCTTGATCTTGTATATATGGCCCTAAACCCCTTGAGAACACCATGGCAAAACTCTTTGAAAAGCTCTATAGGTGTTTATATGTCAGTGCTTATTTCTGAGAAGTGCCTTAGGGTAGCTATGCATCTCCTTGCAAGCATCTTCCCAAGCATCCCTGCACCCTAATCTGAAGAATGTCTACTTTGCTTAACTTCTGTTCATTTTTTACATCGTTCCAGAAACAGCCTATGCTCAAGTCTCTGTGGCCAAAAAGATAGGTTGGAAGAATTCAGTGTGAATTATTAACATCAGCAGATAATCCCTAGGCTTCAGTCATTAATTTCATTCTCTGTCATCCTTTCATCCACCCTTGCACCAAGACTGAGTGGAAAGCTTTACAGGAAGCCAGTCACATCAGAAAGATGCCAGCCTAAATTTTTATTAATTGCTGCACATATTCCTAAGATAATGTGCTTTGGTCATATTAACCTTGTTTTTGCCAGTTTTCCAGCAGCATCTCTAGAGGCATCAGTGATCAGGAAATGACCAAAGATCTGGCAGTTTGTAGGAGGATCAGGAAGAGAAAGAGAGGTCACAACTATACTAGATAACTGATTATCTAGTGTAAGTTATGAATGCAGTCATTTGGTTACAGTGGCTGTTGAGCTGGATGGATTTTATATTCCATAAAGCTACAGGGATTGATGTGTCAACATGTCTAATAACATGACTTGATCCCTGGCACTTTTATAATGGAATATAGGGTTTTCTACAGTCTCCCCACAGACATCTGTTATGGAATGACACTTCCTAAAAATCTTGTTTTCTTAAATCTCTAACCCATTTCTCCCATTCCATGAACAAGAAAGTACATTCTGTGAGCTTTGATCTCAGAGCCAAATCTGAGAGCCAATCAAAGAGTGTAACTTGTTCTTGTGGTAGTAAATTCACACCTGTAATCAGAATACCCTGGGAGGCTGAGGTGGGGGGATCACTTGAGCTTAGGAGTTCTAGACCGGCCTGAGTAAAAGCAAGACCTCTTCTCTACTAAAAATAGAAAAAAATTAGGCAGGTGTTATTGCAGGCACCTGTAGTCTCCTCCTTTCACCCTGGATTTGATAGTGCCCTTTGTTACCATCATACTCTTTGTATGTTATCATCATACTTTTTGCTTTGCTCTGGAAATCTGTTAACTAAGCTGAAGAAAGAATCAGAAACCCTGAAAACTGAAGGGTAGGCTGTGTAGCCTGAGGGAAAATGCTAAGTAAGGGTCTGGCAAGGTGAGTGGGAGATTCTTGGGTCTCTGTAAAGGGAAGCAAGGTGGCTTTGGTATGCAGAAAGGGGAACACAAATGAACAGCATGGATTTTTGCATGGTAGATGATTGATCACTCATTCTTTAATGCATGCCACTCAGTGAGAGATTATGTTCTCCAGGTTCTCTTCACTATCTGACCATGTGTCTGCAAAGTGTACTGGGTATATGGGAATAGCTATGGAATTCTACAACTTTCCTCTCAGAGGTCCCTCCCTTCTTCCCCACCCAATCTTCCCAGAAGACCAGCTCTGACATGGAAACCAGCTCTCATCCAAAAGATTGAAATAATAACAGTAGTCCTAACCTTTGACTTCTGAGGAGAAGTGAGCTAGGTGCCGGGTAATGAAGAGTCTCAACTGTTGGTTCAAGTCGAAGGATGATAAGTCGATATTCCAGGAGAGAATCCCTGTGAGAGAAAAAGAAACAAAGAAGGTTCAGGGATAAGGTCAGGGAGATGGGACTGTAGGACACACTTTCTTTCTTTTTTTTTTTTGAGACAGAGTCTCAAGCTGTTGCCCTGGGTAGAGTGCCATGGTGTTGCAGCTCACAGCAACCTCAAACTCTTGGGCTTAAGTGATTCTCTTGCCTCAGCCTCCCAAGTAGCTGAGACCATAGACACCTGCCACAATGCCCAGCTATTTTTTTGTTGCAGTTGTCATTGTTGTTTTAGCTGGCCCACACCGGCTTTGAACCCACCAGCCTTGGTGTATAGTGCCCTACCCACTGAGCTCTGGGTGCCACCAGGACACACTTTCAAGCTCACAGAAGAAGAGGTAAGGAGCGGAAGGGGCTATAAACAGCTTCTATGATCAGCCTCAGAGATGTCTAAGAAAGGTGGCTTGTGCCCATGGTCTATCTTCCAACCTGCACCTTTTCTCTGCTTTGCCTGAGCCAAAGGGAGAATGGCAGAGTTTAGACTAAACTAAGTCATTAAAGAGTTTGAGGCTGGGTGCGGTAATCATGCCTATAATCATAGCACTCTGGGAGGCTGACGTGGGAGGATCACTTGAGTTCAGGAGTTTGAAACCAGCCTGAGCAAGAGCAAGACCTCATCTCTACTAAAAAAACCCAAAATTATCTGGGTGTTGTGACAAGCCTCTAGTCTCAGCTACCCAGAAGGCTGAGGCAGGAGGATTGCTTAAACCCAGGAGTTTAAAGTTGCTGTGAGCTAGACTGACACCATGGCACTCTAGCCTGGGCAGCAGAGTGACACTTTTGAAACCCTCCATCCCGTGCTTCTCCGCCATCTGCATTCACCTCCTCGTACAAAAAAACAAAATAAATAAAATAAAGAGTTTGTAGGTAGACTTTTTTGCAAGGTTGCATAGTTGTGGTGAAAGTGACACCCAAGAACCTATTCCAAGATACCCGGGGGGCTGGCTTCTCCAATCTTACAGATAAGGAAGATTCTGGATTCTCCTTCTATGCCCTCCTCCCTACCTCCACCCCTCCGTGGCTTGTTTCCACTGCAGGTGGCTCCGCAGCACTGCGCCATAGGCACAGTCACAGGCACAGCAACTGGGGAGGGAGGAAAGGACTGAAGAGCTTGCATCTCCGAAGGTCACTCTCTCAGGCTGGTCTCTGGCATTTAGTGATTTGAGATTTGTACAGGGTATTCAGAAAGTACATTATGCTGGTTCAAGGACTCTAAAGAAAAAACGTAAAGATAGGGACATGGAGACTCTACAGAGGATGGTGAGGACCTTCAGGATATCTGGCCCAAAACACTGCGGGAGAGGGCCCCAGAAGGGCCCCAGGGGCTGCTCAGAGCTCCTCTACCTCAAGGAGATTGCGGAACACTACTGAATGTGCAGAAAGGATGGAGAAACGAGCTATTAGCATCGTGGGAGGATATGGACACATGGCATGGAAGATGCAGGTGACAGGGGCGCCAATCTCAGGAAGTGCACACTAGGGATGGAGGATGCAGACCTGTGTACGGGAAGGTGAATGCAGATGGCGGAGAAGCACGGGATGGAGGGTTTCAAGCCCAGCCAGGACAGCGGCTCACCTTGTTCAAGGTGGGCCCGCACGGCCCTCAGCTGACTCTCTGTACCGATATCACCAATCACGATGAGCAAAGAGTGTTTCCTCAGGTCCCAGCGTGCAGCCGCCACCGCGGCTCCGGCCTCGCACAGCGGCTCCGCAGGGTTCTGAGGCAACTGAGCGCCGGCGGGCCTTGGGAGCCCCAGCCCCGGAGTTGTCTCCATGACAACGCTGGGAGGCAGCGCGGGCTCGGCCTCGGTCTCCATGGAAACTCGGCGAAGTGCTAGGCAGGCAGCGTCGGCTGCAGGGAGAGTACGCTGGGTTCTTAAAGGCCGGTGGCAGGTGCCGCTCATTGGCTGCTGCCGGTCAGGGGGCGGAGCACAGACGCCGCAGGGGCCGGGCTGGGGCCTGGAAGCTCAGACTGCGGTCTTGCTTGGCCGGGGTGTGGTGACCGCCCACACAAGCCCTCCACCAGTTTTATAGAGGGAGGTCCCTCTCCGACTTATGCAGGAGTGGGGGCTCCGAGGGACCGAGTGGAAGGGCGAGTCGATTGCCTCGGCGCCAGAAGAAGCTTCTAGTTAGGATTTGTCCCTGATGAGTACTGTCTAGCAATTCCGCAACCTCACCCGAACCGAGGGGAGCCATCTTGTCCCTCTGTCTCCAAGTTTGAATCGTTGTCTCCATCTCTGTCTGTCTGTATTATTGTTTGGCACTTTTTTTTTTTAATTACTGCCTGCCACAGCCCTGGTCTCCATCCTCGGTTTCCCCATCTTCCTTGGCCCAGGCCCTTTGAGTGCTCGGGAAAGCTGCGCAGTATTGGAGGGGACAGAATGACCTTCCGGTCCTAAGTCCCTGGTGAGTTGTTATACCGATAGCGGTTGGCTGGCTAGTCTCCATCTCTGCTGAGTGCAGGACTGGAGTGCAATGAGCTCAGACTGCAGCAAGGGGGATTTGAGTAAAACCCAGGAAAAACCTTCCCAGCCACAAGTGATGTGAGATGTAAGTGATGGAAGGTTACCCAAAGAGATGAATAACCTTAGGAGACTGTGATATACTTTCCCAGGGAGATTGACAGTTCCAGAACCAGAGAAAGGGAAAGGACTGAGGAGGCCTGGCACTGTTTTATGACTGAACGAACATCTTGGTAAAAGTGGTGCGGTAAATGTATCTTCCTCCATTTCTCAATGTGTTTCCACCTACTCTGTACAGAGTCTTTTTACCCAGGTTACGGAATCGTTTGGAGATTATATATAAAGTCAGACAACCTGTCTTTCAGCCTAGGGCTCCAGCAGCACTTATTTGGACCATTTGCCTTCCACTTTGGGGACAGTACAGGGTAGAAAGGAGCACAGTACCTGATTCCACAAGGCTGCCTACGAACTACAGTCTGATTGGGCAGTGTCCTAAGTATCTCACAGCAGTTCTGGCTCCTATCGTGAAGCACATACAATAGAAAAAACAGCCAGTCCATTCTGCAGCCAATCTGGATGTGTCCCTGAAAATCCTTTTTCCAGCAGAGAGGGGGAAATAGGAGTCCTGGTTGAATGTCAGCTGATCGGGATGTCTCCATCCTGTATGACCATGAGACAATGTTCTGCTGCACCTCCACCTTCTTCTCCCCACTATCTGAGGATTTGAATCTGGAAAAGAGCATGGGAAGATGTGCAATTAGGAAAAAGAATGCCATGTGGAAGCAGAATAGGTTGTGGGGAGGGGGGGAAGGATACAGTTTCCATAGCAACTGCAGAGGTGATGCCTTTAACTAGCACAGGGTCTCCCTATAAGAGTCAGCAGCAATTAACCATAGGCTCTGCTTTCATCAAGTCTGACAAAGACATTAAACAATAGATCTGAATGGTATAAGGAAGGATCACACACTGATCCACACACATCGTCATCCTTTCAATGCTTTTTGCCACTGGTAGGGCAAATAGGGTTTTATTAATTACAGATGCAAATATAGACTACATTTTTAATTCTAAAGTTGCATATTTGCTCTGGATGAGTGTTTTATAGGTGCTTTGCCTAAAGCAGACAATATCACAGAAAGATTAGCTGTAAGTTTCTCTTGATTATCCTCCTCTTTTCTTGGTATCTTAGTATCCAATGTCATCATCATATTAATCACAGATTTTTTTGTTCTAATTTTAGAGACAGGGTCTCACTCTGTTACCAGGCTGCAGTACAGATTAGTGGGGACCTGTGATCTGCATAATTATGAGGCACTATAGTGGGGTGCGGTGGCTTTTGAGCCCATTATAGTGTTTCATTTCCCTGTTCATTTAACTGTTGACCTCCTGGACTGACCAGGTATGATAAAACTTTTGGGAACTCCCCCATTCTGTAGCTTCTTCCACAGTCTTATTGGAGCAAAATTGGTAGATACAGTTGCATAACCAAGGCTTTTGAACTACACCTATGTGAGATGAAAAAACGCTTGAATTGTGGAAGGTGTCTCTCAGGATCCAGCATTAAAAAAGAATGTTAGAAGAGGTGCAAGAGGAAGGCACTATTCTTTCATTTTTTTTTTTAATTGAGACAGGGTCTTACTCTGCTGGACTAGAGTGCCATGGCATCATCATAGGTCAGTGTAACCTTAAATTCCTGGGCTCAAGTGTTCTCCTGCCTCCCAATTAGCTGGGACTACAGGTGTGAACCACCACACCTGACTAATTGTTTTATTTGTTGTAGAGATAAAGTTTCTTTCTTGTTCAGGTTGGGGTTGAACTCCTGGCCTCAAATAATCCTTCCACCTTGGCCTCCCAAAGTGCAGGGATTACAGGTGTGAGCCACTTGACCTGGCCACTATTAAAGGCTCTTTCCCTGGGTATGCTCTGGATTAGATACAAGACAGAAGATAGTATAAATCTCAAATGGTATGAAAGGTATTGTGGTTCTGGTGAAGTTCAAACTACTTAGGACGTTCCAAGCCCCCAGGCCTTCATCAGGTCATAATGTATAGTGATAAATCAACCACTAGGCAAATTAAATAGTACACTCTTAACAAAATAGGAAGAGCATCTGTAAGGTTTTTCTGAAAATAATTTCATATTTGTATTTTTTTTTTTTTTTGAGACAGACCTTTCACCCTCGGTAGAGTGCCATGGCACATGGTATCATAGCTCACAGCAGCCTTAAATTCTTGGGCTCAAGTGATCCTCTTGCCTCAGCCTCCAGAGTAGCTGAGACTACAGGTGCCAGCCATAACACCAGGCTAGTTTTTCTGTTTTTAGTAGAGATGGGGTCTAGCTATTGCTTAGCTTGGTCTAGAACACCTGAGCTCAAGGCTGGTCTGGAACACTTGAGCTCAAGCCATTCACCTGCCTTGGTCTCCTGGAGTGTTAGGATTACAGGCGTGAGCCTTCATATTTGTATTTAAAATGAAGTATTGAAGTTGTCATGAGAAAAATTATTGCAATCAATTACTCTCATTTTGAATTATGTGTGTGGGAAAGAAAGACATCATAATCCTTTCAATGCTTAAGGTCTCCATAGGATTTAAGATAGCTCTTATAATTCATTAAAAAAAGGATGCTGGCTCTTCTCTTACTTCTAGCCCAGGGAGTGTCATTAGTTTTTCTTGGGGGGGGGGTGGAGCTCTTTTGGTTCTGAGCTCTAGTGTTTGGTAGAACTCTGCCTGCTGTCATGGATTGCATGGTATTATCAAGTAAAAAATCCAAAGAGAGCTGCATATAGCTCAGATACCCACCCTGTACTTAATTCTGCCTATAAAGTATACTTTACACAGAGAGAGATATATTGGATCACAGAATTGCTGTGTCAGAGGCTTATCCTTGGCTTTTAGGGAAAATGCTATGATTATAATGCGTAGGTACCAGCAGCTATAGATTCACATCTTAGCATGACCAGCTGGTTTATTTGCAAAAGCATGGAATAAAATAACCTCTAAAAAGATTGAGATGGAGAAGAAGTCTGAATTTATTACTATGTCTGACCCACAGAGGAGGCCCACAATAAACATATGTTGAATAATTCCTAATTCCTCCTAATTATTTGTTCGCATAAATAAATGGGTAGAGCAAAGACATTGGATTTACTTCCCCCTGCAGAGCATTGCATAGGACAATGAGGACATTTGGGCTGCCTGTGGCAGCTCATGCCTGAAGTCCCAGGACTTTGGAAGGCCAAGGCAGGAGGATAGCTTGACATAAGGAGTTTGAGATCAGCCTGGAAAATATAGTGAGACCTCATCTCTACAAAAAATTTTTAAATTAGCTGGGTGTGGTGGTGCATTCCTGTAATCCCAGCTATTTGGGAGGCTGAGGAAGGAGGGTAGATTCAACCTAGGAGTTCTAGATGTGAGCTATGATCAGGCTACTGTACTCCAGCCTGGGTAACAAGAGTGAGACTGTGGGCCAGGCACAGTGGCTCATGCCTGTAATCCTAGCACTCTGAGAGGCTGAGACAGGTGGATTTCTTGATCTCACAGTTTCGAGACCAGCCTGAGCAAGAGCGAGACTCTGTCTCTAAAAACAGCTGGATGTTGTGGTGGGTGCCTGTAGTCCTAGCTACTCAGGAGGCTGAGGCAAGAGAATCATTTTAGCCCAAGAGTTGGAAGTTGCTGTCAGCAATGATGGCATGGCACTCTACCCAGGGTGAAAAAGTGACACTGTCACACAAAAAAGACCCTGTTTCTAAAATTAAAAAAAGAAAGTTTCCTTCCTCCTCACTCCCCACATTCTCTATTTAAGAAAGCGATCCCCAGGCAGCACCTGTGGCTCAGTGGGTAGGGTGCCAGCCCCATGTACCAAGGGTGGCAGGTTCAAACCCAGCCCTGGCCAAACTGCAGTAAAAAAATAGCCAGGCATTGTGGTGGGCACCTGTCATCTCAGCTACATCTCTTGCCTCGGGAAGCTGAGGCAAGAGAATCACCTAAGCCCAAGAGTAGGAGGTTGCTGTGAGCTGTGACACCATGGCATTCTACCCCGGGTGATAAAGTAAGACTCTGTCTCTAAAAAAAAAAAAAAAAAAGAAAGTGATCCCTAAAAGCTGCGGTTCTCAACCTGTGAGTTGCAACCCTTTTATAACAATGAAATTACATCCTGCATATCATATCAGATATTTACATTACAATTCATAACAGTAGCAAAATTACAGTTATGAAGTAGCAATGAAAATAATTTTATGGTTGGGGGTCACCATAATATGAGGAACATTAAAGGGTTTCGACATTAGGCGGCATTAGGAAGGTTGAGAACCACTGTCCAAAAGTTGAAAAGAGGCTGAGCGCCTGTGGCTCAAGTGACTAAGGTGCCAGCCACATACACCTAAGGTGGTGGGTTTGAATCCAGCCCAGCCTGCCAAACAACAATTGTGGCTGCAACCGAAAAAAAAAATAGCCAGGCGTTGTGGCAGGTGCCTGTGGTCCTCAGGGCACTCTACCCAGGGAGGACAGCTTGAGGCTCTGTCTAAAAAAAAAAAAAAGTTAAAAAGAAGTATTTATCAATACTATCTTTCTTTGTCTATTTGTTAGCCTGTGAAAAGGAAAGTAGTGTTTGATTGTCACCCCTGACTCCATCTTTTCCTTTAGTCTGAGCAAAGCTACCTCTTACTGCAAGCGTCTCTAAGAATTTTCTTTTCTTTTTTTATTTATTTATTTTTTATTGTTTGGGATTCATCGAGGTTATAAAGAATTAGGTTACACTGATTGCATTTGTTAGGTAAGTCCCTCTTGTAATTGTGTCCCACCCCCAAGAGGTGTGCCATATACTGGGAACTCTCATCCCACTCCCTCTTGCCCTCTCCCTCTCCCTCATTCCCTTCCTTCCATTAGATCATCTACTGCCTTCGTATTAGAATTGAGTACATTGGATTCTTTTTGTTTTGTTTTGAGACAGAATCTCACTATGTCACCCTGGGTAGAGTGGCGTGGCATCACAGCTCACAGCAATCTCCAACTCCTGGGCTTAAGTGATTCTCTTGCCTCAGCCTCCCAAGTAGCTGGGACTACAGGTGCCCACCATAATGCCTGGATATTTTTTGGTTGTAGTTGTCATTGTTGTTTGACAGGCCTGGGCTGTGTTCAAACCCGCCAGCCTCGAATGTATGTGGCTGGTGCCCTAGCCGCTGAGCTACAGGTGCCGAGCCGAGTACATTGGATTCTTGCTTCTCCATTCCTGTGATGCTTTGCTAAGAGAATGGGTTCCAACTGGATTCAGGTTAATACAAAAGATGTAAGGTCTTCATCCTTTTTAATGGCTGAATAGCATTCCATCATATACATATACCATAGTTTAAGAATTTTCTTTGTGGTAATGGAGATGACAGTGGTAAAAAGAATCCAAAGCTAAGCATGTAACTTAGTTTTGAGTCCTACTCATGTGTGAATTATATTTTGCATCTTGTTTTTCAAAGTATTAATAGAATGGAGTTGAAGAAATATTGTTTGATTGTATGTACTTCCATATTAATCTGAAAAAAAGAAATATCGTTCCCTTTACAAAATCACAAAATCATACTTTTCTTTCTTCTCAACGGATCTTTCCTAAAGATCCTTCATAATGTGACTTGACTTCCCTTTCCTACATCACCTCCTGCAAATATACCAGATTAACCCTTTCATTCAGTCAGTCTGAATCACTTGCCTTTTATTTATTTATTTTGAGACAGAGTCTCACTCTGTCCCTCTAGGTAGAGTGCCCTGGCATTACAGCTCACAGCAACCTCAAACTCTTGAGCTCAAGTGATTCTCTTGCTTAAGCCTCCTGAGTAGCTGGGACTACAGGCTCCTGCCACAATGCCTGGCTATTTTCTTGCTCATGCTAGTTTCCAACTTCTAAGGTTAAGCAATCCACCTGCCTCGCTTCCTAGAGTGCTAGAATTATAGGCGAGAGCCACTGCGCTTGGCCTCTCCATCAGTCATTCTTTTCTGTTCAGGTTTTCCCTTTTTCCTCGAATGCTTTGTTCTTCTTAATTCTCATCTAGAGATTTATTTATTTACCTTTGTCTTTATGATTAACCTTGTTTTTGAAATAAGGTTTCAACCAATTCCACAAAGAATTTACTGTGTATAACCTAATTCGAACACAGCTTCTTCTGTGAAATTAATTTCCTTACTTGCGAACTATGTGAACTTGGGTATGTGGCTTGCCTTCTCTGTCCTTCAGTTTCCTCATCTACAAAATTATAATAGTAGCACCTGATTTTATAGGGATTATTATGAGAATATTAATATTAATTGAGCATCTACAGTGTGCCAGCAAATGGAGCACACAAAGGTTCTTCCTCTTGTGGTGCTTATGTTCTAAAGGAGGAAAGAGATAATAAACAATGACTATAATAAGTAAATGACAAAGTTTGTCAGAAAATGATTAGTGCCGTGGCAAAAAGAAAAAATAGGCCTGGGCAGCATGGTGGCTTATGCCTGTAGTCCCAGCTACTCAGGAGGCTGAGATAGGAGGATCCCTTGAACTCAGGAGTTAGAATCCAATTTGGACAACATAGCAAGACCCAGTCTCTAAAAATTAAAAAAAGGTCCAGGTGCAGTGGCTGATGCCTGTAATCCTAGCACTCTGGGAGGCTGAGGTGGGTGGATTGCCTGAGCTCAGGAGTTTGAGACCAGCCTGAGCAAGAGCAAGGTGGCATCCATCTCTACTAAAAACAGAAAAAAAACACTAGCCAGGCATTGTGGCCTGTGCCTATAATTCCAGCTACTCGGGAGGCTAAAGCAAGAGGTTTGCTCAAGCCCAAGAGTTTGAGGTTGCTGTGAACGAGGACACGAGGTACTCGAGGACACCATGGTGCTCAACCCAGGGTGACAGAGTAAGACTCTGTTGTTTTTTTTTCCAACTTACAACACAATGGGTTTATATTTAATATAGTACTTCTCATCATAGAGATATTAATCAGTTAATTAATATAAAATTTATTTCTTTTTCAAATTAGATTGCTTCTCCATTTCAAGGTTAATATAAAGGATTTTGTTTTTACATTAAATCTTTTTTTCTATTTCAATATTAGATATACTGAATACATCTTTCTAAATTTTTTTTATCCAGAGATAAATGTGATATCTAAATACCATATTAACTTGAGTGATAAAACAAAAGTATAATAAAAATAAGGAGAAAAGACTCCTCAACAATTCAGGAGGCAGTGACTGTAACTTAACAGTGGAGATTTCCTTGGTTTCTAGGCAAAAGCTTCCTTCTTCCTGCCTCACGTGCTTTGAAAATCCTGAAACTATGAATTACTTTTGTAAATTTCAACTATCTTACTTCTTTGACCCCCTTTCTAACCAGCACGTATAAAGTATAGGCTGAATTATTTAGTGTATAACTTGTAAAGAAAACATTTTTTTTCCCATTTATGTATCAATTTGTTCCCATTTTTAGGGAAACAACAAAGAATATGAAACTCTCCTACTTACTGTTTCTTGGAAACTTTCAGACACCAAAGTTCATGTTTAGTCTCAACAGCACAAAGGTTTTTATGGCAAGGTTTAATTCAGGAGATCCTTCAAAGTCACATCTGTCCATTTCTCTTTCAAGCATATATCCCCAAGCACAGATGCCTGTGATACTTAGAACTATACCCAATAACAGAGCAATGGCATCTCCAGCCTCCATTACTTCAACAACAGGCAACACCAACAGCAGTGAAGTGAGGACTAAGATCAACTGTATGGAAACTGTAGACATGATGTTGGGATCTTGAGGGCTGAAGGTTCCAAGGAATTGATTTATATATATTATAATTCTATCAGGCTTGAAAATTTTCCTTTTCTGGAGCTCTGGAATGGATGTTAAGGCTAAGAGGTTCCATGTGACACAGCCTTCTAGGAAGCAGCCATTACAGGAATCAAAACTCTGTCTTAAAAAATAAAATAAATAAATAAAAACAGAAAAATTAGCCTGGTGTTGTTGTGGGTTCCTATAGTACCAGCTACTCAGGAGGCAAGAGGATTGCACTCTACCCAGGGCATAGAGTGAGACTCTGTCTCTAAATAAATAAATAAAATAAAAAATTAATAAAGTAAGGGTGATAGTGAATAGTGATGGACAAGAGTAATGAAGGGGCTGGAGAAATTTGCAATTTTATTTTTATTTTCATTATTTTATTTTTTTTTTTTTTTGTGACAGAGTCTCACTTTGTTGCCCTCAGTAAAGTGCTATGGCATCACAGCTCACAGCAACCTCAAATTCAAGAAGCAATGCTCTCTTTTTTTTTTTTGAGACAGAGTCTTACTATGTCGCCCTTGGTAGAGTGCCATGGTGTCACAGCTCACAGCAAACTCAAACTCTTGGGCTTAAGCAATTCTCTTGCCTCAGCCTCCCAAGTAGCTAGGGCTACAGGCACCCACCACAATAACTGGCTTTTTTTTTTTTTTGTAGTTGTCGTTGTTGTTTAGCAGGCCTGGGCCGGTTCTAACCCACCAGCCTCAGTGTGTGTGAGCTACAGGCCAGCCTCAAGCAATCTTTTGTCTTAGCCTCCTGAGTAGAGTAGCTGGGACCACAGGTGCCTGCCACAATGCATGGCTAGTTTTTAGAGACATGTTCTCACACTTGCTCAGTGCTAATCTCCAACCTGTGAGCTCAGGCAATCCATCTGCCTCAGCTTCCCAAAGTGCTAGGATTATAGGCATGAGCCACTGTGCCTGGCCCTAGAAGTTAGCGATTTTAAATAGGATGGTAAGTATAGGCTTGTTTGAGGAAGTGACACTAGAAGAGACTTGAAAGAACCGAGAGAGTTAGCCGTTGGATATCTAGTAGACAAGTGTTTACAGGCAGAAAGGATAGCCAGTACAAAGACTTTAATATAGCAGTCTACCCTGTACATTCAAGAAATAGCTAGACTTGGCTCAGCACCTGTAGCACAATGGTTACGGTGCCAGCCACATACACTGAAGGTGGCAGATTTGAACCCAGCTTGGGCCAGCTAAAACAACTGCAACAACAACAACAAAAATAGCTGGGTGTTGTGGTAGTGCCTATAGTCCCAGCTACTTGGGAGGCTGAGGCAAGAGAAGTCCCTAAGTCCAAGAGTGTGAGGTTGCTGTGAGCTATGACGTCAGCACTCTACTGAGGGTGACATAGTGAGACTCTGTCTCAAAAAAAAAAAAAAAAGAAATAGCTAGACTTGGAAAAATAAACAAATAAAAAAGAAATAGAGCAGAGGAGTCAGAGAAAGAATAAGATGAGATCAAGAGGCTTGGTGCCTGTGGCTCAAGTGGCTAGGGTGCCAGCCACATGCACCTAAAGTGGTGGGTTCAAATCCAGCCTGGGCCTGCCAGACAACAATGACGGCTGCAACCAGAAAATGACTGGGCATTGTGGTGGGCGCCTGTGGTCCCAGCTACTTGGGAGGCTGAGGCAGGAGACTTGCTTGAGCCCAGGAGTTGGAGGTTGCTGTGAGCTGTGATGCTACAGCACTCTACCCAGGGGGACAGCTTGAGGTTCTGTCTCAAAGAAAAAAAAAAGAT